>JAVCKV010570957.1:0-10068 GCA_032274145.1 Herpochondria borealis | reverse complement strand
ATAAAAGACTTCGTCATTACAAAATTCTTCAAATTCAACATCAGATAAAATATATTCTATTCTACTTATTTTTTTACTAGGATTAGTTGTTAATTGCGTATTGATTTCACCTGTTGTGGTATTAATTCCAGTAATTTCTAAAGAAACGTCATTTGTTTCACTACTATTTAAGCATCCACTTTCTTTACCAGCAAGACAATCTTCTATTTTAACGCAAACGTCTTCATAAGTATCGTTACCAAAATAGGTTCCTGTAAACCAAGGGTATCGCCTTATTCTATCCTGTAGATTCATATTTTGAAATCGAGTTGTATTGAAATTATTTGGTTTTTTAATTATTTCAGGATTTGCTTTTTTCAACTTCATAAGCAATATTGCATCCAATCTTTCTTGGGATGTTTGAGCATTTGTATATAGTGCATTAAGAGCAGGATCTAAACTAACTACAATATTGTTATTATATTTTTTTGGGCTTTTTTGGAAAATTCTAGGCGTAATCCTCCTATTACCTGTATATGCCCATATATTAACATCGTTACAAACCCTTTCTAGTTCACCTTCATTTAATAATTCAGTATCAAACACCACATCATATTCCAGCAATAATGCTGTACAAGGTGCAAGTGGCTCTCGTATTATTGAAAAACCAGTATTAGTACTAGAAAAATTTGAAAATGTGGTATTCGTAATCAATGCTGTCGATGGAAGTGGTGGATTAGGCAATGTAGTAGTTCCACTTAAGGTAATACTTTTAAAATTAGATGGACCTCTTACAATCCCAACATTGGTTGGTAAACCTTGCAAAGCATCTACAATATCAACATTAACAGGCATTGTACCCATATTAGCAACCAAGACTCTATAAGTTGCTGTTATTGTATGGTTTTCACAGTCTGGTATTTGTATTGGACTTTGCTTATAGCCCAAAATTAAATTGTCAATATTAATTGAATAAGACACGTTTTGAGAAATCGCTGTTTTTCGAATACTTGATGGTGGCGCGTTATATTCTACTACAAATTGATTGTCATAAACTCCACTTTGTGCATTTTGTTCTATCTTTCCTTTTACTACAACTTTATAGAACGATACCCCTTTACAAGTAAATGCGTCTAGTATATGATTACCCAATTTAATGTCTAATTGATTTAAACCAGATGATGAATAGTTAATATGTACACTATTTGTTATATCTCTATAATCTGTTACTTCACAAGATTTTATTAAATCTGGATCTCCACTCTTTGCTTTATATACTTTAATATCTGTAGTTGGATTTTGTACTCTTAAATAATTAGGCAATCTATCGACTATCGTCACATTTTCACCGCCTTTATTTCCGTAGTTATAGAAGAATAATTCATACTCAACTTCATCATTCGGCAAATAGTTGTTATCATTTATTTGAAGTGTACCACAATCTTTATCTGCAGTAGAACAAATAGATTTTCTAGTTACAACTGCGACTTCATTAGGTACTGTTTTAAAATCAGTACATTCAGTTTTGTTAAGTTGAATTGGAGCATTTGTATACATGTGACTTCCCCAAATATCAATTTCTGCACAATTTTCAATATTTTTATTTGGAAGGTTTGTATTGACCTTAAACTTTATTTTTACTTGAAGACTATCACCTGGAGATAAATTTGCATTTAATGTCATTTGATTTCCAGATAGATTGTGTGACCAAGCACCAGAATCAACTCCTAAAACATCAAGTTCTGAAGGTATCAAATCTGATAATATTATTTTCTCAAATTCTAAATTAGTACTGCAATTTTTCACTTTTATTATATATTCCCCTTCACAGCCCTTCATAGTCAAACCTAAGTCATTATCATAAAACATAAAATCTTTAGTAAATTCTAACTTGCAATCTGAAGGAAGTGAATTTTCAATGTCACAAGTTAAACCTTGTAAATCAAAACTATCGTTCATGTTAAAGTCTGTTCCACATACATTCTGAAATTTAAAAGAAACCCTATTGTTTAAGTCAAATAAATTGGTGCATTGACAATCTGTAACCTTTATCTTAACAGAAAAAAGAATACTGCTATCCATTTCTGTGACACTTGATGGGAAAGACCAATCTATACTTAATTGATTCCCAGTAAAACTTCGACTATTTGGAGTCACTGGAGTTTCAATAGTTCTATTTCCACCAGGATGATATACTGTTTCGATATCATTTGCAGATACATTTTGAAAACAACTAGGGATAGTAAATTCGTCAAAGAAAGATTCAGAACTAAAATCTAGATATCTGAAATTACCCGTTTTTGAAGACAATCTGATATCATAATACAAATATCCATTATCATACTTAAAGAAACTCTTTTGCAACTCTAAAGGATTGGTAAAGTCTATAGGTAAATCATGCTTTGCACTTATTGGGCTTGCTTGATTTTTTAGAACTAAATCTGCTCTATTGTGTTTAATTGTCAAATTACATGCTAGTTCATTCAGCCTAACGTCAACCTCTATGTATAATCTATTTACCATTGAGGTTGAGCCAGAACAATTGTTAAAGTTTACAATAAGTTCGTTTGATGTTGCAGTAGAATTAAAAGTATGACTAACTCCACTACAAAATTGCCAAGTAGTTAATAACTGTATAGATGGTCCATACCTAACTGCCAAAATATCTGTATCTAGACCAAAATCATCTACAATTTGATCTAAATCACTGAAATTATTAATATTTTCAATTGCTATTGTATAGGTAAATTCCTCACCAATGTAAACACTAGATTTACTCGCTGTCTTAGTAATAGTTTGCGCATTTATATTAGTAACTTGTATAAGACCTAATAAAATTATAATATATGTATAAATTGTTTTCATAACTTCTAATATCTAATTGATTAATTATTAAAATGATAAATACTTAACACAACGTGTGCCATCAGTCTTATAAAGTGTTGCTCTAATTCTATAATTCTTTAATATTTTACGGTCATATTTCCCGATTATTATTGCTAAATCTCCACCTAAAAATGGATTAGGTTGGAAATCAATAATCCAAAAATTACTCTCTTTACCGTTCAAACTACCTATAGGTCTTGCATTTTGATTTATAGTAGGTGTTAAAACACCTGCACCTTGAATCTCAAAATTAGGTCTTGGAAGTACTTGAGTAGATGTTGAGTTATCTGCACCAAAACTTTCTAACACTAAACTAATCTTATTTACAGGTGATGTTGTAATATTCGAAATTGTCCAAAGACTTCTAAAGAAACCTTCTCCTTTCTGATTTGGATTTGTATTATCAGTGATGCTAATACCATCGCAATCTTCACAACATTCTGGAATGTCAATTTTAATTACACTTGGACAACAATGTTTTATTCCTACACTTAAGGTTTCACATATTTTTGACCTAATTGTAAGTGTTTGACCAGCATATTGCGGCATTAAATTCATGCTAAATGATTTAGAGCCAGAAGGTCCCGTTAATTGAAATGGCGGAAATGCAGGATTAAACCAAGCAACTGGATTCCCAGATTGATCAACTGCATCTAAATAAATACTATAATTACCAAAGTTTGTATAATTAGTCCAATCAACTGAAAACTCCATATAAGGTTGTCCATTCCTACAACTACCCTCTATTTCAATAATTTCACATACTGGATCTTCATTTAAAGGTATTTCAAGATCTATAGTGCTAGAGCATAATATATCTCCATTTGCATCTCTTATAGTAGCAACTACTACAAAAGTATTTCCATTATTGTTGGGTATAGTAATGGTATGAGGTATATTTCCAGAGCCCGAAATTGATAATGGTAAATTATTCGGTGAAAAACTTACAGGCACTGGTCCCAAGCCATTTGACACAGCTATATCAATTGTTGAACCTGGAGAGATTCCATTATACAAAGAATTCAAATCAAAACTTGTTGAACTCATTCCATAGGAAATATTACTTGCATTAATATCCAGATCACAAGTGCTACCATTTGGACAAGGCGGTATATCAAATTCTATAAATGGCGTTGTACAATCAACTATTCCATTTGGGCCATCAATAGTAAGTTTAGCTTTAAAGCTACTTCCTATATAGTTTGTTCCTAAACTGACTGTGTGTTGTCCATTTCCATAAGTACTTCCTAAAGGTTGGAGGTTTGGTGTAGTTACAGTAAAAGGTAAATTGTTTCCTCCTACATTCACGTTAATATTTGCTATTGAATTAGCATTTTGGCCTAACCAAGTACTTTTTAGTTTTATAAATATTCTCCCATTTTCGCAAATAATAGTGTCCAATTGAACATCACAAATTGATGGGCTTACACTATTATCTGGAATATCATCTTTAGGTTTTCCATCACCTAAATTAAAAGTAAGACCTGCTGTAATATCAAAAGTTGAAAAATTCACTTCTTTTTCTGTAAAAGGTTCTTGCGCATACATTTCATCGCTAAATTCTAAAACTTGAGCAGAATTTAAAATGTATGAAAATTCTGTTGTTTTACAACTAATAATAGATTTAGCAGAACTGTAAGAATATCGAGGGTTAATATAGAAACCAATATTGTCTGAAATATTAAATCCTAATTTTAAACCGGATGAAAAACCAAATCCAGTTGATTTTTGTTCGTCTATCTTAAAGTTTTCATGCTGCATCAGAAAACCTCCTGTAACATTTCCTTCTACTTCAGGTATTTTTATTGAAGAAATTCCTCCTAAAGCATATAAACTTAAATTTGTTCTCTTTGTAGGGAATTTATAGACTGGACCTATTAAAAAATTAGTTCTTTTCCAATCACTATTTATATTGTAATCTTGAAGATAATTACTTGGTAAACCATCAATTTTAAAATCATCATTAAACTTTAAAGATGTAAGGTTAAAATCACCAACTAAACCAAAAATTTTTGAAAATTGATATGTTGCATCAACTCCAAAAACGCTACCGTTTTGGGTAAAATCTTTAATATCTCCTTGTGGCAGAGCAATTCCTCCGTAAGGGCTAATTTGTAATGGCTTGTTTTCTTTTTTTTGTGCTAATATATTAGTACAAAAAAAGAATAAAAACATTAAACTAAACAATTGTTGTTTTTTCATAGTTTATCCTATTATATATTAAATAATCTGTAAAATAAAAGTGAAGAAATTAATCTCTCATAGATAAGAGATGATCAATAAACTTCTTCATAGCAATTTTTATTTTCATCAAAAGTTAAATATCTTTCTAACTTTTAGAACAAAGAATTTACGATGTGTCGAGTTCAATAGATTAACTGTAAACATGAATAGATTTTTAATTTTCCAATGAAAAATCTTTCACTACCTTTGAAAAAACAATTTTATGTCACGGCTTATAACAACTGTTATACTATCACTTCTATTTTTATCTAGTTGTAAAAGTCAAACCAATAAAGAAATGACAGCACACAAATACACCAACGATTTAATCCACGAAACAAGTCCGTATTTACTTCAACATGCTCACAACCCTGTTGATTGGAAACCTTGGAATCAAGAAACATTAGACCTTGCCAAAAAAGAGAATAAACTCATTATTATTTCTGTCGGTTATTCGGCATGTCATTGGTGTCACGTCATGGAACACGAAAGTTTTGAAGACGAAGAAGTTGCCAAAGTGATGAACGAAAATTTTATCAATATTAAAGTAGATAGAGAAGAGCGTCCTGATGTTGATCAAGTCTATATGAATGCTGTTCAAATTATGACAGGTCGTGGAGGTTGGCCGCTAAATTGCATCACACTTCCTGATGGTCGTCCGTTTTATGGCGGAACTTATTTCCCGAAAGACAATTGGATAAAACTTTTAAATCAACTATCAGACCTATACAAAGATGACCCTAAAAAAGTCGAGGAATATGCTGCTAGTTTAACAGAAGGTGTTCAGAATTCTGAACTCATTTCTTTCAATTCAGATGCTCCTAATTTCACTAAAAATGATATTGACGATGCTATTAATTCTTGGAAAGAACGAATGGATTATGATTTTGGAGGAAATGATTATGCTCCTAAATTTCCTATGCCAAACAATTATCATTTCTTATTAAGGTATGGTATTCAGGCAAAAAATAAAGAAATAATTGACTATACAAATACGACGTTAACTCAAATGGCTTTTGGTGGAATCTACGATCAAATTGGTGGCGGTTTTTCTCGTTACTCTGTTGATGAAAAATGGCACGTTCCGCATTTTGAAAAAATGCTCTATGACAATGGACAGTTGGTAAGTTTATATGCTGATGCTTATTTGGTAACCAAAAATGAACTTTATAAAGAAATCGTTGAAGAAACCTTAGTGTTTACAGAGCGAGAATTAATGAACGAAAACGGTGCGTTTTATTCTTCACTTGATGCAGACAGTTTGGATGCCGAAGGTCATCTTGAAGAAGGTGCTTTTTATGTCTGGACAAAAGAGGAATTACAACAGATTTTAGGTGATGATTATAAATTATTTAAAGATTATTACAATGTAAATTCTTATGGATTTTGGGAAAAAGAAAACTATGTTTTAATTAGAAATAAAACGGATGATGTCTTTTCAAAAAAACACAATCTATCAATTACTGATATTAAAACTAAAGTTAAAAAGTGGAAAGAAACACTTCTAAAAGAGCGCTCTAAAAAAGAACGTCCGAGATTGGATGACAAAACATTGACTTCTTGGAATGCTTTGATGTTAAAAGGATATGTTGATGCATATCGCGTTTTTGACAATGAACATTACTTAAATATCGCTCTTAAGAATGCTCATTTTTTGATGAATAATCAACTACGAGAAGATGGCGGATTAAATCATAATTACAAAGATGGTAGAAGTACAATTAACGGATATCTTGAAGATTACGCCACTATAATTGATGCATTTATTTCTTTATACGAAGTAACATTGGATGAGAAATGGTTGGATACTTCAAAGCAATTGGCAGATTATTCTTTTGATCATTTTTATGATGATATAAGCCATTTATTTTTCTTTACTTCTGATGAAGATACTGGATTAATTGCTCGAAAAATGGAGATTCACGACAATGTAATTCCGGCTTCAAACTCAATTATGGCTCGAAATTTAATGAAATTAGGTCATTATTATTCCAATACACATTACGCTAAAACAAGTATCGAAATGCTAAATAACGTAAAAGCAGATATTGTTAAATATCCAACAAGTTATTCTAATTGGTTACAATTGATGAGTGACAATGTTGGTGATTATTATGAAGTTGCTATTTCTGGAAAAGATGCACATCAGAAATTAAAAACATTTAATAAACATTACATTCCAAATAAGTTGATTGCTGGAGCAATAAAAGCAAGTAAATTACCATTGATGGAAGGTCGCTATAATGAAGACGAAACTTTTATTTATATTTGTGTTGATGGCGCATGTCAATTACCTCAAAAAGAAGTTGATGAATCGTTAAAGCAATTAAAGAGAAATTTTTAACCTATCGAATGCGCTCGAGGAGACAGAACAATTATTTGTCTAGTCGAGCGGAGTCGAGACCAAAATACTTATAATATCATGAACACTTTACAAATTATTATTATTGCATTTGTGGCATTGCTGCATAGTTACTTTTTAGTTTTAGAAATGTTTTTATGGACAACTCCAAAGGCCATCAAAGGATTTGGATTGAAAAGTAAAGAGTTTGCCGAAGAAACAAAAGTTTTGGCTGCAAATCAAGGATTGTATAATGGTTTTCTAGCAGCAGGATTATTATGGTCAATTTATACTCAAAACACCGAATTTGCCATTTTCTTTTTAGGATTTATAGCAATTGCAGGTATTTACGGCGCATATTCTACACAAAAAATTAAACTATTTTATATTCAATCTATTCCAGCACTTATTGGTTTAGGATTGCTACTTTTTTAAAAAAATGATAAAAAAAATTATATTATTTTGCCTTTGTATGTTAGTTTTTTGTTGTTCAAGAACTAAAAAAAATAAAGACTTTTCTGTCGGAATAATCGCAGACTGTCAATATTGTGATTGTGATATAAAATGGAACCGTTATTATAAAAAAGCACCTCAACGATTAAGAACTGCAGTTGATGAATTGAACAAACATGATTTGGCTTATACAATTCATTTAGGTGATTTTATTGATCAGCAATTTTCTAGTTTTGACTCTCTTGTTCCAACTTGGAATAAATTAAAGTCAAAGTCGTATCATGTGTTAGGAAATCACGATTTTGAGGTTGTAGATAGTTTAAAACCTGAAATTTTTGAGAAATTGAATCTTAAAAAACGTTATTATAGTTTTGATGAAAATGATTGGAAATTTATTGTTTTAGATGGTACAGACTTAAGTTTTTATGGAACTTTAGATTCATTGAAAATGAAAGAAACCAAAGCATTATTCAAAAAAATAGAAAGTGATTCTTTAGAATATGCAAAACCTTATAATGGCGGAATAAGTAAGGAGCAATTTACTTGGGTTGAACAAGAATTAGCATTGGCAAAAGAAAACAATCAACAAGTTGGATTTTATTGTCATTTCCCTTTAACTCCAACAAATAATGGTAATCTTTGGAATAGCGAAGAATTATTAGCATTAATAGAAAAAAATAAACATATAAAACTATTCATGAATGGTCATAAACATGAAGGCGCATATGACTTTAAAAACGGAGTTCATTACCTTACTTTCAAAGGAATGGTAAATACTTCTGATTCAACTTCTTTTGCAACTGCTCATTTTTATAAAGATAGTGTGAAAATTAAAGGTTTTGGCAGAGAAATTGATAGAACATTAAAAATAATGCACTAATTTTGTAAGGGTAGGTTTTATAAAAGACTATACTAATTCAACATAAAAAAGAATATAAAACATGAAAAAAATCATAGTATCAATCTCGATATTTTTAATCGCATTCACAACTAGTTTTGCGCAAGTTGCTGATAAAGCAGAAAACGTAACTCCATTAAAAGTTGGTGATAAAGTTCCTGCAACAGAAATTACTTCACTAGACAACACGAAGACTTCACTTCAAGAAATAGCGAAAAGTAAACCAACAGTTGTATTGTTTTATAGAGGTGGATGGTGCCCTTACTGTAACAAACATTTGGCTGCAGTTGGAGAATCAAAAGACAAAATTTTAGCACTTGGATATCAAATTATTGGTATAAGTCCTGATTCGCCAGAAGAATTAAAAAAATCTGTAGCGAAAAATGAATTGAGTTATGATTTATATTCTGATGCTGATGGTTCGCTTATGACAGCAATGGGAATTGCTTTTAAAGCACCAGGAAAATATAGTAATATGCTTTCAAAATATTCTGGAGACCAAAATTCTGAACTATTACCTGTTCCTTCTTTGTTTTTGGTTGGTGAAAATGGTAATATTATCTATGAGTATGTAAATGCAGATTACAAAACGCGATTGAGTCCTGAGGAATTGATTAAAAAATTAGAGTCTATAAGATAAGATCTCTCTTTTTAGAAGAAATAATAAATGCCCTAAAAATTAAATAAAATTTTTAGGGCATTTTCTTTTGGTTTACTGAAGCCTTGACTTCTCAATTATTCTCACTAATTTTACATATATTAACTTTAATTAATATTTATGACAAATCATGAAATTGATAAAATAATCCAAAAAATTGAGAAGGAATCTTCTGAAGAAGAAGCTTTATTTGGATTCTTTTCCGATCATGATCATAATCATGTAATAGCCAACAAATCTGGACTAGAACTTTATGCTACTGAATTTTTAAAAGCAGCTAAAGAAATTGAAATTAGAGATTTTAAAGATGGAAAACCTGAAACATTTGGAATAAATCCTAGTTGGATTCAATATAAAGACAATAATCCATTATCATATGTTGAATTGACATGGAAAAAAAAGTCAGAAATAATACTTGATCACAGTATTTATAAAAACACTTGGAAAGATAAAATTTTCAGTGTTGGATGTTTCGCTTTAATATTATTCTTAATTTTTCTACTCTTAGTTGGTTTGGGGAATTTTCTAACCTGGTTTTAATATTCAAAAAAATAAATTACATCCTACTTTGGTAGGTATATAATTCATGATACCTACCTTTCTTGGCAATCAGTTCGTCGTGCTTTCCTC
>JAVCKV010570946.1:0-10069 GCA_032274145.1 Herpochondria borealis | reverse complement strand
CTATTATGCATTTTATTTTTAGTTATTTCTCGGTATAAAGATATTGATTTAAAAACAATCGATAATTCATCGCTACCTTTATATAATATTATGCTAGATTATTATGAAGCAAAATTATTATCTCCTTCAAATGAAATTTCAGAACTTGGAAAATTGAAATTATTGCAAAGCCTTGATAACTGGAGTTACAGAATAATTGGTTTAGGATTTCCATTTTTAACAATTGGAATTATTTCAGGTGGAGTTTGGGCTAATGAAGCATGGGGTTCATATTGGAGTTGGGATCCTAAAGAAACTTGGGCATTAATTACTTGGTTAGTTTTTGCAACTTATTTACATGCTCGTATTACTAAAGGATGGGAAGGAAAAAAAACTGCAATTTTAGGTGGTTTAGGGTTTTTTGTTATTTGGGTATGTTATTTAGGTGTTAACTTTTTAGGGAAAGGATTACATAGCTATGGGTGGTTATCATAATAATAAATAAAGAATTTAATAATTCTTTATTTATTATTTTATTAGTTAAAACCTTAATTTTGACTATTTATTTGAAATTAAATAACTTATACTAAAAACTTTCATGGGAACGGAGGGACTTGAACCCTCACGCTTATCACTAAGCAACAGATTTTAAGTCTGTCGTGTCTACCAATTTCACCACATTCCCTAATAAATTTTTTTTCTTATACTATTTTGTATTAATATATATATATTTAAAGTTAAAAACAATACTATAGTTTTAGTTTTCAAAGGCGGCACCCAGATTCGAACTGGGGATCGAGGATTTGCAATCCACTGCCTTACCACTTGGCTATACCGCCATCTTTAAATATAAAATTTTATTTTTTTCTGAATTATACATTAATTTTAAGAATTACTAGTAAAATTATAAAATTTAATGTATTATATAATTTAAAGTAAATAGAATTGAAATTCTCAGATTTAACTACCACTATTTTATTTATGTTTGAAAAATTTACTGAAGGAGCAATAAAAGTTATTATGTTGTCCCAAGAAGAAGCTAGAAGAATGGGACATAATTTTGTAGGAACAGAACAACTTTTGCTAGGTGTTATTGGCCAAAGACATGGTATTGGAGCAAGAGCATTAAAAAAGTTAAAAGTTACGTTAAAAAAAGCTCGTAAAGAAATCGAATTATATATTGGTCGAGGCACTGGTTTTGTTGCATCTGAAATCCCTTTTACTCCAAGAGCTAAACGAGTATTAGAAATGGCAGTTCATGAAGGTAAAGATTTAGGTCAAAACTTTGTGGGAACAGAACATATATTGTTAGCACTTATTGCTGAGTCAGATGGTGTTGCTATGAGAACTTTAGATAAATTAAATGTAGATATTCATAAATTAAGAAATTTAATTTTAACTTACATTGAAGAAACACAAGAAGAAATTTTACGTCCTTTAACACAAGCCGAAAAGTTCTTACTTGAACGTGATAAAAAAGGTAGTCCAACACCAACATTAGATGAGTATGCAGAAAATATTACAAAAGAAGCAATTGACGGAAATTTAGACCCAGTTATTGGTCGTGAGAAAGAAATTGACGACGTTATCGCTGTTTTAGCTAGACGTACAAAAAATAATCCAGTTCTTATCGGTGAACCAGGTGTTGGCAAAACTGCTGTCGCTGAAGGATTAGCTCAATTAATATTGACTGAAAAAGTTCCAGATTTCTTAGATGGAAGTCTAATTATGGCATTAGATCTTGGTTCTATTTTAGCTGGTACTAAATATCGTGGTGAGTTTGAAGAACGATTAAAACGAATTGTAGAAGAAGC
This sequence comes from Herpochondria borealis, assembly GCA_032274145.1. Taxonomy (NCBI): domain Eukaryota; phylum Rhodophyta; class Florideophyceae; order Ceramiales; family Ceramiaceae; genus Herpochondria; species Herpochondria borealis. Next base: position 8,276 of record JAVCKV010570946.1, on the reverse strand, counting down.
TCAGAATGATTCGGCTGTTATTATCGTAATTGATGAAATTCATACATTAGTTGGAGCTGGAGCTGCAGAAGGTGCAGTAGATGCTGCAAATATTTTAAAGCCTGCTTTAGCACGAGGAAAATTTAGATGTATTGGTGCTACAACAAATGATGAATATCGAAAATATATTGAACGAGATCCTGCATTAGAAAGACGTTTCCAACCTGTTCATGTTGAAGAACCAAGTGTAGGAGTTACTATTGATATATTACGTGGACTACGTTCAAAGTTTGAACAACATCATACATTAAGTTATCATGATAAAGCTCTAGAACAAGCTGCAATTCTTTCTGATAAATATGTTGCAGATCGTTATTTACCAGATAAAGCTATTGATGTATTAGATGAAGCAGGAGCAAGAGTTCGTTTAGAAAATCGACGGTTACCGTTAGGTTTAAGAAGTTTAATGCATGAATTGCAAGAAACTATTAAAGATAAAGAAGATTGCATCAAAGAACATGACTTTGAAGCTGCTAAGCAATTATTGGATCATGAAATGGAAGTTCGAACACATATTCGAATTATGAAACAATCAGCTTTAACAAGTGAATCACGTGGTTTTAGTCGAAAAGATGTTGATATAGTAACCGAAACTGATGTAGCAGATGTAGTTTCAAATTGGACGGGAATTCCTGTAACAAAAATTACAGGTTCAGAATCTGCTCGATTATTAAAAATGGAAGATACCATACATGAACGAATTATTGGACAAGAACATGCTGTTATAGCAGTTTCAAAAGCTATTCGTCGTGCTCGAGTAGGTTTAAGAAATCCGAATCGACCTATTGCGAGTTTTATTTTTGCAGGTCCAACTGGAGTTGGAAAAACTGAATTAACAAAAGCTTTATCCGAGTATATGTTTGGAAGTGAAGAAAGTATGATTCGGTTAGATATGTCAGAGTATATGGAGAAACATACTGTTGCAAAATTAATTGGTTCACCCCCTGGCTATGTTGGTTATAATGAAGGCGGCCAATTAACTGAAGCTGTTCGTTCTAAACCCTATTCAGTTGTATTATTCGATGAGGTTGAAAAAGCTCATCCAGATGTATTTAATTTATTATTACAAATTTTAGATGATGGACGATTAACTGATTCAAAAGGTCGTGTAATTGATTTTACAAATACCTTAATTATTATGACTACGAATTTAGGATCAAAAATTATCGAAAGAGAAAGTGGAATCAAATCAAAATCTGAACAAGGAGAAAGAGGATTTAAAATAACTCCAGATGCAGTGATTGGTTGGGAACCTGTTCCAGAACCAATTAAAGATCCTGAACTTTTTGAACGAGTAACAAAATTAGTAAATGATGAACTTAAAAACTTTTTCCGTCCAGAATTTTTAAATCGTATTGATGAAATTATTGTTTTTAATCATTTAACAAGAATTGATATTTGGGAAATTTGTGAATTAATGATTAAATCAGTTCAAAATCGATTAAAAGAAAAAGGAATCAATTTACTTGTTGATTTATCTGTTCAAGCATTTTTAACAGATGAAGGATATGACCCTATTTATGGGGCCCGTCCATTACGACGTGCTATAATGAAGTATTTAGAAGATACACTTGCCGAACAATGTCTTTCAAAAGTTTTATACCCTAATACAAAAATTCATGTACGTCGAAAAAAAGTTGAAGGTACATTAATGACGTATACTAATGAATTAGAAGTTGAAATTGACTTTAGTGATGTTGACCCAAATCTTTTAGATAAATCAGAAAATGAAAAACATCAAATTACATCAAGTATAACTACAAATGTATCTAATTCAAATGAAGAAATTGATTCAATTGATAATAAATCAAAAGTAACTGATTCCCAATCGAAATCTAATATTTCAGGAAAATCTGCTAGATTCTTTAGAAAAAAATAATTAGATATTTTGAAAAAACTTATATTTACGACGGTACACTATTTTATACTTTTGAAAATAATTGGTTATCCCCCACTCGGTAACCGTTTATTTTTAAAGGTATAATTACGGTTAAGGTTATTAAATCTAAAAAATTTAAATGTTGGATTACCCGAGAATTATTTGAGTATTTACATCCATTTCTATTTATGGATTTCTTTAAGAAAAAGTTAACAACTGATGAATTTCGAGTCTTATTTGAAATTGTTCAGATTTTTAGTTACAGCAGTACACCAAAACAATTTAATATTCAACAATTTCTAGATTCTTATTCAACAGTCTCAAATCAAAAAATTTATGATATTAAAAAAAATTTTATTCAATTAGTTCAAATATTACAAAAGTATGATTTGATAGAACCTAATTATAAAATTATTTTCAATGGATCTTTTCTTGATACAGATCAATTAACCATTTCTAATATTTCAGAAGGATTTCTTATCTATGAAAATATTTCTATTTGATCAAATTTATGAACAAGTTATAAGTATTAGTTATAGAAATGGCCAAGTTTTTTGTACTATTAAAGATAAAATCACTTATAAAAAGAAAGTAATTACATTATCAACTATTTTTATTTTCGTTACATTATTCGGGATCCCTGAGGCGGCACGACCAATCGAAGTTCCACCAAGACTCCCTTCGGCTCTTGAAATTAGTCGCCCAGCTTCGCAACACTTTCATTAGTATGCTCCAACGATTAATCCGCGCGTAGATAAAATTCGTTTTATCACAAGTCATAAATTCCAGTACTTTATACGGATCGTTGTCATGGTTATGGTTATATAAATCAAAAACTTCTGAAAACGTTGCGTAGTCGTGGTGGTGCTGACATATGTTCAAGCTTGACTCTAATTGCTATTGGTGGAGTTGTTTTTATAATCTGTCAGTTATCAGGTGTCGATGGATTTGCAATATTAGAGCAAATTGGTAAATGGAATGCGCCTAGAGTTGACCCCGGGTTTGGGTTGAATCCATATGATGTAAGTAAAACATCTCGTCCTCAGACGGGTTTGCAAATGCAGAAATCATCTGCAATGCCACAGCAAAATTATTCCAGTTTGACGAAATCAGAACGCCGTCAATTGGCTGACCCACTTGGCCGAGATGATTCGATTGAGATGGATGGTTATCCACGAGTTGACTTAAGATTTAATCAAGTTGAATTCAAAACTCCGAAACATGGACCCGATCATGGATTACCTGAAGACAGTATAGGTAAAACGACAAAAGCTAAAGCTTTACGCGATTTTTTAATTGATATGCCAAATAAACCAAATGTTAAGTGGTATAAAGAAGGTATGTATCAGGGTGAAACACCACGTGGTTACGATTCTGTAAATTTATTCGATAATGATACAGGTGTTGTTGCTATCTATCAAAAACAACCAGATGGAAGTAATTTATTTTTAACTACCTGTAAATTAACTCGAATGGAAAGAGATCATTTGAAGGCTACTAACGGTAAAACAAACAAATAAAAATGTTAGCTTTGAGAAAAATAAAAAAGGTTTGATTTTAAAAATGGGAAATCCAAAAAGTAATCATTACTCTCGTATTGATGAAGGAAGAAATTTTTTAAAATTCGAATATGAAATAAAAGAACGATTTCTTCGAAAGTAATATCTTTTGTTGGTATACAATCGTCTCGAAGAATTTGAGAATGACCTCTCGAAACATTTTTTATACAATTTTGGAAAGATATTGCCTCTTGAATATCACACCTATCGGGGAAATAACTACGCAAAAACCATCCTGGTATGCTACACCCTAACAAAGTCTACACTTTCTTTTGCTACTCCTGCAGCTCCAGTTACCTTGGTAACGTAAGTAAAAGGTTTATCAGCAGTTTCAAGTAAACTAATAACTCTGTTAACATTATTGTTAATTGCTATTAATTTATTTGGAACAAACATAATAATCTTTTTAAGAATTGATGAAACCGTTTTTCAATAATACACAGATAAATCAGTATTAACCGTATAACTCAAGTTATCATCACCTTCTTTTAAAATTTGATTGATAAGTTTAAAAAAAAGATAAGTCGATTTTAAATTACCTCAGTCGCTGATCCAATCTCAAGATAAATATTATCTTCTGAAATAGCAAGTTTGAGGAATTAAGCTTTTTGTGCATCCAGAGAAGAATTTCTCGCTTGTTCCTTAGAACTAACCTTGGTGTATAAGTAATAAGTATAGATTCTTATTATTTTAAGTATAAATTAAAATACTAGAAGACAAAGAATTATTATTGTTAGTTTCTATTTGATTCTTAAAGTTCATTTATGTATTTAAAATGTGTTTATAAATCCTTTATATATAACTATATTTTGACCTTATCATACATTAATAATATTTCTATATATAAAATATGAGAATTAAAGGTATTTATATAGTCTGATACATGCTAACACCCTTGTCAATATTAAATTGAAATAAACTAGATCAAAAATTAGTTTAAAAACTGAGTTTGTTGTTTGCTTTTAAAATATTTTCTAATAGCGAGATATTTTACAAATTTGAAAATTTTTAAAGAATAGAAAAAATTTTCAAATTTGTAAAATCAAATTCATAAACAATTTTTTTTAGAAGGTTTACAAGGGTTGACTTATAAGCTCAATTTTGATGACGCTGCTCTTGAATATTTAAAATTTTAAATAGAATTTTGTTAGTTTTAAATTATTTTAAATTTTCTTGACATATTCGTACGTGTCGATTAAGCTAATTATAAAAACTCACTAAATAATTTAAAAATAGTGATGTTAAATATATTAATGGATAATTTTAATGTATATTAACTTCTAGTTTTTTAATCATTCAAATAAGAAATATCAAATTAGAATTTAGGAAAATTTGCTTAATGACATTTTAATAGTAATATCTTATTTTTTTATAAACTAGAGTATATAATAAAGATAGGTAAAAAATTATCCCCCTCCAACAATAGTTATAATTTCAATTTTATCATTTTTCTTAATACAAATATTATTCCAATCTTTTTTATTACAGATTAAATTATTATATTCTAAAACAAGTATAGACAAATTATAATTAAAATAAGTTATTAATTCAAAAAGAGTTATATCATTTTGTGTATAATATTCTTGACCATTTAAAAAAAATTTTAATTTTAGACATAAATTTAATTTTAATTCAAAAAATAAACTAGACATAAAGTCATCATAATTGATATATTACTATTTGTCAAGATATTTTGGCGGGTGTGGCCAAGTGGTTAAGGCATTGGGTTGTGATCCCAACATTCGCCGGTTCAAGTCCGGTCACTCGCCCTTTTAACGAAACGGATTTTCTAAAAAATAAAGAATACAATCGAATTTGAATATTTAAGATATCAATAGGTTAATTTATAACAGTAAAACAACTAACTAGTTACTAACATTAAAAATATTTTCTTTCATGGAATTATGTATTCTAGCTTTATATATCTCGATATATAAACTTAGTTAGACTTAGTGAAACTAACCCAATCAAGTCATTCAGGCAAATCCAGATAATCATTTTTTAAACTATGTAAGTACTCAAACTTTTTCTGATTTCTAAAATAGAGTACGATCGATTTAAACGTTACTGAGTAGTTAGTGCAGATTGGAATCGATTAAACAATGTTTCTTTCATAAAACATGACGATATAAGCCTTCAAGCGGTTGTTTTTCATATGAATAATAATGTTTGTAAGCTTTATTTAGTTTTAACGATATACATTTAAATACTTATACATCAACTATGACTCAAAATTTATGTCAAAAAAATTTCTAATATATTTTAAAAGATTAACAGAACAGTCGACTTTGTCTTATAAGGATGCTCCATTTATCAAATTAAAACCCTATGTTGATTATTTATAGGATTTTTTTCTGTGGAAATATAAGGATTTATACTTGAATTTATTCTTATATTTGACTATATCTGATGACAAATTTATTGAACAATTTATTAAACTACGTTTCTCCCATATTAAGGAATTCGATCAGTTATTAAAAGAATTAGAAATTAATATTCAAGCACAAACTCATTTTTCTGTTGATTCTAGAGCCTTTAACTCTAATCGTATTATAAGTCAAAATTCTGAAGCCTTTGTCTCAGATGAATGTTTAGAAAACCTTGAAGATGATAGAAATGTAAATGAAATTGATGAGAATGAGTTACGAACTGGGATTAAAGAGGCGATTTTAATAATTCAAAAAATGATATAAGGAACTTAGAAGTGGTCTTTTTGATTCCAATGTAAGAAGTAACATTATAAAATTAAAAACTATGCTAAATTAGGGTTAAATAAATTTAGCATAGGAAATGATCTAAAAGCCAATCTTAAAGCTCTATCAAAAGACATTTCAATCCCAGATTCTTGATTTAGTTCTATCTATCTTACTATTTGTTTGAAGTAAATAGTATGTCAATATAATTAATTTTAATTGAATACTATAAATATTTTAAACAAAATTACTTGTAATTAGAGAAAAGTTATGATATTGTTTTACTAGTCCTCAGTAGCTCAGTGGTAGAGCAATCGGCTGTTAACCGATTGGTCGTAGGTTCAAGTCCTACCTGGGGAGTATTAATATAATTAAAAACAGATGAAAGAAAATTTTGACAAATTAAAAATCGGAGATAAGATTTTTAATTCTCGTTTAATGTTAGGAACTGGGAAATATAAAACAACTGAACATGCAATTGATAGCATTACAAATAGTAAATCTGAAATCATTACGGTTGCTATTCGAAGATTACCAATTAATCTAAAAAATGATAATATAAGTTTTTTAAATAATTTAGATTGGAAAAAACTTTGGCTATTGCCAAACACAGCTGGATCACAAACAGCTGAAGAAGCAATTAGAATGGCTTTTTTAGGTCATGAGTTAGCTTGTCAAATTGGTCAAGAAGATAACTTTTTTGTAAAATTAGAAGTGATTTCGGATCCCAAGTATCTTTTACCAGATCCAATAGGAACATTAAAAGCTGCAGAATTTCTTGTTAAAAAAGGTTTTACAGTTCTTCCATATATAAATGCTGACCCGATGTTAGCTTTACACTTAGAAGATTTAGGCTGCGCTACTGTAATGCCACTTGGATCACCTATTGGATCAGGCCAAGGAATAGAAAGTTTAACAAATATTAAAATTATTATTGAAAATGCTAATATTCCAGTAATTATTGATGCTGGAATAGGAACACCAAGTGAAGCAGCTATGGCTATGGAAATTGGAGCGGATGGAGTTTTATTAAATACCGCTGTTGCTCAATCAAAAAATCCTTCACAAATGGCTCATGCAATGAATTTAGCTGTTAAAGCTGGACGATTAGCTTATTTGGCAGGTCGTATGGAAAAAAAGTTTTATGCGAATCCAAGTTCACCTTTAGATCAAATTAGTAAATTATGACAAAAGTATGAAAGAGATATTAAAAAAAAAATTAAAGAATAAAATATTAAAAAATATATATTTCATTAATTAAAAATCTAAAGAAAATAATGGTAGTCTTAATATTCTCAGGAAAAAGAATTTAAAAATTTGCTAAAATGCTCTAGTGATATTTAAATTATAAAAAATTTTGATTATGAAATAATCATAATAAATTAGTTTAGTACTTAATACCACTTTTCAGACTACTCTCAAAAATAACATAAGTAAAATTATAGTAAATTATTAGTTAGTAATTCTAATTGTTCGAGTCATAATTATAAAATTTATTGTAAAATTGTGAAGAAATAATATTGAATTTGTAAAATAGGTTATTGAGTATACAGAAATTTAGGCTACAACATCTTCATATCTTAAGTACATAACTAACGTAATAACGTAACTAAAAGCTAACAAAGTCTTTAGAAAATCTCTCTTCTTCTAAAATTTATTTTCATTTTTTTCAAATTATTTGTAGCCAAATTTTTATCTAATTAATAAAAATTTATAGAAAATTTAATAAGATAAAGCAAAAAAACTTTGAATATTCTAAAATTTTTGGTTAAATACATTAATTCTAAAAAGTGATAAACACTTTTTAGAATTAAATTGAATATTTAGAAATTAATCGAATTAACCATTAACAGCTGGAGCTGTTAAAGCAACTGGTAATACTTCGCCAGAAGCTAAATCTAATGGGAAATTGTGAGCGTTACGTTCATGCATTACTTCCATACCTAAATCAGCACGGTTAATGATGTCAGCCCATGTATTTATTACACGACCTTGAGAATCTACAACTGATTGGTTGAAGTTAAAACCATTTAAGTTGAACGCCATAGTACTAACACCCATAGCAGTTAACCAGATACCTAAAACTGGCCATAAAGCTAAGAAGAA
>JAVCKV010570935.1:0-10070 GCA_032274145.1 Herpochondria borealis | reverse complement strand
AGTGATTTCTTAGCTTTTATCGTATGAAAACTTTTACGTCGTCCTAGAGATGGCAGGCTTTCAAGTCGTTGCAGTTATTAGTTCTAGTCTCTAGAGATCAATGACGTCATATGAGGTCACTAAAAACATTCAAAAAAACAGACTTGTAACGTACCCTGAAACTTGAAACCAGTACTAAATACCGTGTGAACCTCTATTCTAGTTTTGCCGAGCAACCGAGTACTTTCTTTGTTGGCAGAAATTAAGTTATCAATAGCTGACTGCAGACGGCAGCTGCATTTCACAAGGTGTTTTTAGATTCACAGAATGCAACCAGCGAGGATTCAAAACCCGGTCCTACATATCTCCATCGAGCTGCCGAAAGTACAAACCGATTATGGGTTAGAATAACGGTCATAATATTTGTAAAAATATCAAAATAGATGCATTTATATAAACAAAATTGCATACGGTACCCGATTTAGGCGCAAATTATCTCCACAAATAACTTGCTGGAGGAGGTAAATTATTTCTGAGATGGTACGGTGTACTATCTTTCGCGGAATCTACTGGGCATATTCTTTCTTGTCGGGTTGCGGACTCAGAATATTCCACCGTACTCTGTATTTCTTTCTTTTTCATTCACTTGAAACTTTAAAAAGGTGCCTGTAGAAAGGCGGGTTCTACGTGTCTCGCTCCAAAGCGTATACATCCGGAGTTGGCGGTTGTAGACGAGGAGAGCGTCGAAGTTTACGAGGAGAAAGTTCCTTGGGTTTAGATAGGGCCAGTAAGTCGGGGCTCTCTTTATATGTGGTTTTACTGTAGATTCAGGCGTTTTTGACTAATCCTTTCAGACACGAGTCTGAGAGGGACGGGCGAGAGATGGTCGGAGGAGACCGTACTTTCCATCCCATTTGGTAGGATGAGAACTATTTAGCGAGCTATAATTTTAACGATTATAATTCTCAACGGGTCAGTATCCTCCGTTCAGAGTCTAAGATCCTTTATTTTGGGATTGTTAGATTCATGGGAACGAAGACTAGCTGGCCTTCTTTATATATTCGGAAAGGTGGCCAAACCCGCTAGTCGACGTTATTTTAAGAACGACGCTAAGCGTCCGCTAATTTACTGTTTGCCGTTTTCATTAGCGTCTGTGGATGTGTCAGGAAACGGTGTTTAACCATAGTCTTCGAGCGACCTTCATTTTCTACCATCTCACTCTTAGAAAAGGCTAAGTGTGGGGGTCCGTAGGTAAGAATTAGATCGAACGGGATATAAATTTTGGCTCTGTAAACCATATAGTTAATATATATATCCATAGGCTATTGCGTATATGAATTGGTCCAAGTCGCGACCATGTTCACAACAGTAGTATTTTAGAGATGTTACTAAATTTCTATAAACTATTTGTACCTGCCCATTGGTTTGAGGGTGATAGGAAGGAGTGAATTCTTTTCGGATAATTAGAGTAGAAAAGAAAGCACTAATTGAGGCCGCCGTAAACTGATTACCGCGGCCAGATAGTAAATAGGCTGGCTGGCCATAACGATAAACGCACCCTTCACAGAAATCTTGCGCTACTGCAAGAGCGTTAATAGTACGCAAAGGAAAAACCCAGGGGCGTATTTGTGACTTAATGACTTAGCCTTTTTTGACCGACTAAATGCTGACTAACTAAAGAGACTGTGATTTAGCCGACTAAATTTAGTCCGTTTACACGTGGCAGCTGTACACTGTATCATAGTACGTCATTTCTGTCATATATGTTAAAAGTCCAAATTGTCAACGTCTCTTACACCGTAGAAACTCCTGGGTGGCCTACAACGTAGAAACTCCTCGGTGGTCTACACCGCAGAAAATCCTGGGTGGCTCGCCGCCGTCGTCCCACTTCCCCCTGGTTTATTTCAAACTCAATTGAAGAACGGCTCGATCCCGCCTCCACTGCAGCATTGCATCTGCTCAGTTCTCATCAAAATTCCACCACCAAATCCTTCTCTTCAAACTAAAGACGCTGAAGCCCGTGCATCAAGCAATGGCGCTGGCTCTTCAACCGATGAAGAAACGGTAACCGGGGAAGGAACCATCAGAGGCTTTCCTGTTTTAGAAAAGACATAACTCTACACAGAATCTCATCAGTCCACTTCCCTTCAATCTTGTTGCCAAGGCCTGCCTTTCTTCACAGGAATCTTCGGCCTCTGATGAGAGGCTGTTCAGCGATCTTGGAAGGCTGGATAATAACCATGCCCATCCCTTGTTGACAAGCACAATAGAAATGGCGGAGATCATCCGTATATTTGTGCGAAACGAAGTTCGAGAAATTTGCCTTCATCAAAGCGGCATACTGAACCCAGAAGCTGCTGCTTTTAAGCGTCTAATTGAGCGCGTAGCTGCGGAAGTGAAAAATATTTAGTAAAGGTACCATTTTTTTCAGTGTGCTAAAGTGTTTTATAAGAAGAAAAACATGGCTAGATACTGACTAAATACTGACTGACTAGTGGCAAATTGACCGACTAAATGGCTAACAGAAATTTCATTTAGTCAGTCACAAATACGCCCGTGGAAAATCCAGACACATTGTAAATTATCTGCCTGTAATTTATAGAATGAAGCAGTAGACACCTCAGTTCGATGGTAGAATTTAAGTATTTTTATGGCTAAAATGTTCCGCTGGCCTGTTTGCTGGAAAACTTTAAAAACGGGTGATGACTTCCTAATTTAATACGTCTCTTAGCACCCTAGCCATAATTGTGCACAGATGCGAAACATTCTAGGGCCATGTTTGGCAGACGGCCTCTGCATCACTTACTGACGATGGCTCAGTGTTGTAAGCACCGGCTGGCCAAGGATGATTTTTACTGTAGCCCATTCAATGTTCATGAGAGGTTACGCCGAAAATTTTTAAGCTAAGAACAAGTGTTATGGCTCCATCTCTTGCTGGTGCAGGAAATAAAGATAGTGCTGCGTCGTGTGACACACAATTATTGTGACTGGGAACCATCATTATAGTTTTTGGTATCAAACTATCTGGGTCTTCAGTATCAACTCTGGCTGCTTTCTGCATCTTATTACTGAAATAAGAGGCAGGCAGCCAGTCTGAGAGATACCTCTGACTATTCGGCTCGCCAATATTGGAGCGAGCCGGGTAGGGAGGGTAGAATAGAGGCTAGCTGCTCCTCCTATGGTACTTTCACTTGGATCAGGATGCGGTTGTATCGCCCGAAGCCAAGGAAGGTATTAAAATACTCAAAAACGCGCTAGGAGTTGGTGGTTCTCTACTTCGGATTTGTAGGTTCCCAATTTGAGCATCCTCACCCCTGTAGTGGATTTTGATTAGATAATGTAGTTCTCTGCACCAAAGCGGCAAGGAGATCGAAAATTCTGTCGTAAATGGTACGGCATTGCAGCAAGAAAAAACCCAGTTTAAAATATAACAGCAAAGAGTGCAATATTGTAGGCCGGGAGACGAATATTTCGTACAAAACATCTAGATACGTATGAAAAGAAATTTAAAAATCTGATGTTTGGAGCGTTAATTTTGAAGGTTACTATAGTTCATAAAAACGACCCCTTCAGTAATTTATTGAATCGTAATTATAATAAAAACCTCGAAAGCTAATAAAAGACGACTGAGGAGTCGGTAGGCCAGAGTTTTTAGGCTTTTGTGACAGCTCGATGAGCGTGGGAAACTGTAGAGAAGGAAAACGCACAGTTGGGTAGAGATGGAGCGTTAGAGATGGAACGGAGGATGCGCACGACGGGCTCTAAAAAGAGGTTGGAGTCGAACGACGTTCGCGAGGACGGATGGAGGAGCACGACGGGCTCGGATGGGAACGACTTGTGATCACCACAGCTCAGTTCAAATTTTTCTCGGACGGGAACAGGGGAAGACTCAACGGACGCAAGGTCCTACCGCTCGTGGACCAAGAAAGGAAGGTTGACTACTTTCATTTTGTGCTCGCGTAGAGAGACGGGAGCGCAGCTGATATAGAAAAATATATATCATCTGCACGTTTCTTCGAACGACAACATTACAAAGTGTAACATGCATGGTTGATATATGGTGGTACAATTACCACCAGAATATGGTTATTGAATAATAAATATTCTCTAGGAAAAGAATTCATTCTACTACATGGGAGGAGCGATTGAGAATCATTGGCTGCGCGTCAGAAAACAAGATTTCTTGAATTAAATTGTACGGTACGCTTAGATGCTATTTGGGATGTACATCGACGTCACCCGTTACGGACGTTAGATTTGAGTTCAGATGCACCGATTCTCAGCGTGGTGGATACTACAGCAATGAAACGCAGATTTTTTTCGAGATCGGAGCTACGGCAAAACCAAGTCGCGTAAAAATGTAGTACTGAAGCAATGGGGTAAGTCATTTACTTGGTTATCATTCGCTTTCAGACATGCGGCGAGCGCACTTAATTGTTCACACCGTCTGAAGTTCGTACGTTTGGTCACTTCCACCCACACCAAAAATCTCACCCTCACAGCAGTTCACACGTCAAGTCAACATTACCATGCGCGGTGACAATAATTAAAGGAGTATAGCGAAAAGTATGCGTTCCGCCACGTCGGAAGACAAGTTCTTACACGGCCTATCAGCCTCTCCTACATTTATTGGCGAGTGTCAAGACATCGGAGAACTCGGCCTCCTACCCCCGGAACGTGAAGAGAGGCAGATACAGGAATCAATAGGGCGCGCAATTTTTCACGCACGACTTCCTTCGACTCAAGTGACATCGGGATACCAGTCACCATCACCAACTGATGTTTCAAGCGCTTGCACTGATGCTGCAACAACTTATGCATGCCGCCGACGGCCTTCATTGCGAAAAAACCCGCAGCGGCGAAGAAAAACACGTCGGAAAAAACTCCTTCACCGCCGACAACGCCCTCCATTGCGACAGCCGTGCCGACGACGACCCCGACAACGGCGACTGAACCGTCGCTGATGAGGATGCTCTCCAGAGACAAAACGCCCATCGGCAAAAGTACCGGGCCATGTCCTGATGCTGAGACAACGGCTGCGCAGCCTGTACCTAAGGGGTCGGGGAGTGTAGCTGTGATGGTACGACTCTGTCCCACCACCGGCGTGGCCCTTTCAGACGGTCGTCGGATTCGCGACCCTTGCCCCGAGATCTAAAAAACCGATGAAGAGTCTGGCCACCTGCAACAGGTGCCCTCTTCATCAGCTCAACTTTCGCGTGCAATTTATCGGCTCCGGAGATGTGAGTCGCCTGGAAATAGTGCAGTGGGAAGCAGTGCCCGCCCGAATGGGCGAACAGGCTTCTATTCGGGCGTGGGGACAGTTTTTCCATCGCACAAACTACTTCATGGTCCCCTGCAATCTGCGCGTGGACGGAATGTTCACGGAAGACCCGTAGCGGCCGTTTATGTCGACGACATGGCGCGCGCCGTAGGACAACTCCCAAGCATCAAAAGCATCGCGGATGTACCGCTGTACACTCTGCGGGACGGATTTCTCGGTCCCTGATGGAATGCATTATATGCTCGCGCAGGTAATATCGCCGATTCTTACCTCCGTGCGAACGAGAGTCTTTTCGTCCCCCACGATTCTTGGGAAATTCCTACGACGCGCTTAGACAATCTTCGCGAATTGTACCCGGTCACGCTTTCCAGATTCGGGATACAGTGCTTCCCAAACGCCGTGCAAATGCTACCTCGCCAGTGGTGTACTACTTTCACGTTCAGATGATAAATACGACTCGGCGTGCACGCGTGTTCTTCTACACCTTCTTGTAGTATGAGTTCGCCTCTTTTTCGAGGCAATCTGGTGGTGTTAGGCTGCTCGGGGCGGCGCCGGTGTCGGCCTCATGGGTGAGGTGATTTTTTATCTCGAGGGGCTGTTAGAGAACAACTCGATAGATGCGTACACGCCTCATGGGCCGCGCGGCCAGATAATATTCGCAAAAATAGCTGCGTGAACTCGGGATGTCGAGTACGCTCTGCAGCGCCATGTGAACACGCTCGCCTTCGGAGGATTCAGTAACCAGACCACGTCGATCATCATCTGGACTCTGTGTACCGGACCGATCGACTGGCAGCGACCGGGTGGGCGGAGCTTGTAGCGCGACCAGCGCAACATCCGCGAGTGGAATGTAGGTTCGGACCAGCACAGAACCCCTCATCTTATGAATCGTGCGGGGGACTTGTCCCGCACCCAGCGCGAGCGCAAGGCTGATCGACGTGCAGAGATCAACCGCAGCGCCGCGCTTGTGGCGTCTCATAGCGAGAATTGGATGCATAAAAGGAGAAGCTTGAACAATAATGGGCGTGCGCCGCGCAACAGGCAAGCACTGGGCCGCTGGCAGGTCACTCATCAAGAAAATTTCGAGGAGGAACTACGCCCCAACTCGGGTTCAACCCGGGGACAGAACCAAAAACATGGACACGGCTTGCCGTTCTGCGGCAAGTGCCGCCGGTTTTGTTTTGTAGTGCGGATAGATTACATTTGCCTTGGTAGTGGATGCAGCGAAGATTACCGAGGTCCGTAAATCAAAGAGGCGCGGCCATCTGGCGCGCAGTGCAAGAGGAGGAAACTTTTCAAGAGCCGCGACCAAGTCGAAGAAGTACGGGAATTACGACGGCCCCATGCGTCGGGAGACGAGTGCGGGGCGGTTGGGAAGATGGTCTATATAGGCTAAGACAAGCGATTAGAGACTCTTACCAATGACCGCTGGTGATACTGCAAATAAGCGAAGCAAAGAACGCCGATCAGCCGCGCAATAATTGCGGCTGTATCAGGCTTGGCAACTTCAGTAACAGATCGTGACAACGTAACAAGTAAATCATTACCCAGTCCGTTCGGGGCGATTGAGCGACATAACCGGCTCTATCTGCTCGGTCTCCCCGTCCGTGAACGCGGGGATAAGCTTCGCAAACGTTGATTCATGCGTTCGCGAAGGGTAACAAGCACCAAGATTTAATCCTGTCTCCAGGTCGCACAGTTGTAACAGGAACGATTGCAACGACGACGACGAAAGTAGCGGCGGGGGAACATGTTAGCGCATAATGCGCTCATCCATACCACTCGACAAAAGCAAGCTATCTGCCAACAACTTCACCCCTGTTAAGCTGCTCATGGGAGTTCTAAATGAGCGCGTGTTGCGGTTCAGGCCATTTCGGCGGACGATGCACCATCCCGGGTGATCAACGGGTGCCAGTTTAGAAGGAGGATACAATTGAAATAGGCGAGCGAGAGAGAGAGCGAGAGAGAGCGAGAGAGAGAGTTTTTACACGCATTCCTTGCGATCCCCACGATAGCGCGGTAACTGGGCAACAGGGCATAGACGGCGAGGAAACCCACACCCAGTCGGCACAGACGACTGCACGTTACTTCGTTGCTTCAACTTGATTTACGGCGATTTTTGCGTCAGAGGCCGCGAACACGATTAGAGTGCGGACGGCGTACGGCGTTTACACACAGTTTTCGCAGGCGGCAACGACGATCGGGGCCAGCATGCAGGCGCAGCGGGTGGAAGTTCTACGAGGGACAGGCGGTCGTTTCGGCGTCCTCTTCAAACGGGTAGAGGCCTGCGGCGGAGTCACCCACGAAAAGCAAATAGACTGTAAATATAACGGTTTCTGGGGGTGGTTCCATAGTCTAAGACGGTCGTCTTCAGGGTTGGCAGTAGGATACACACTTGCTGCATCCTCGGCGGTCGGGGAGGCCGGGGGTGGCTGTCCACGACAGCTGCACGAAGAAACTTTTATGTGGCATGAAGCGGAGGTAAGAATGTATAAGCGCGAGGGGCGGCGGCGGTGGTGGTAATCTCGGGGCCGCGGCTGCAATCGGTGCGACGGTAGCGGACGGGCAAAGCGGGAAGGATTAGCAAACTCATAGCGTATCAAGTTCTTGTCATGGGAGCTTCAAGTGGAAGGGCGGGCTTTCGGGGGTCTTTGGCGAGATGGGGCGCAGGACGGGCAGAAAAGCTGTGTCGGGGAGGTAGACAAAAGTTAGCGGCCTAAGCGAAGGAGGCGAGATTTGATGGGCCTTGAACTTGTGTATGTCTCATGGGTCATCGTCCGCAGACACGGCTCTGTGGCCCGTGAGGTTGGTTTGAAACGAGGGAAAGTTTGGGACGTGTAGCATGGTGACATCGGAGCGGACGGCGACGGCGACGGCGACGCGCCACCGAGGCTGAGGGGGAGGATGTGGTGGCGTCTGGTCGGGTCGATAAAGTAGCGCGAGAGGACTGGGTACCAGGAGTCGGAGACGGTGAGCTGAGGTGGGAGAATTGAATCAAGCGTGGGCTTTTGCTCAGGTGTCTCCGTTAATGGTGAAGTCAGGTCAGGAGACGAGGTTGAGCTCAAGGTCGGATTCGGGGTCGGGTTGTGGTCGTGGTTGGTGGTATGTTACTATTTTTGGGTTTACGGAACCAGTAGGAGAGGGATCTGAAACACAGACCGTGATGTAGGAGTGGCCGAGGACAGCGTCATAGTCGAGGGCAAGAACACGGGAAGGGTTAAGCAGAATGTCGCACCAATGCGGTGAGCGACGAACGCTTTGAGCTTGGGAAAACAAGAAAAAATGAATTCATGATGCGCGGAGGCACATGTACGCGGCGATGGCACTGTGTGGCATAAATGAGTGAAGACTGCAGTGACGGTGGACGATGCAGGTGTCAATGGCGCCGTCGAATGCCAGGAGATAGTTCTGGCGGGTGCTAGTGCCGAGACGGGAGGGCTATCTATCGATGCATGAGGGGAAAAAAGCACAACAGCAGCGAAAAGGGATGGAAAAGGACGGAAAAAGAAAGAGCGGCGTCAATTTTTTCCATACTTTGCTTAAGGCAGACCGCCATCAAAGTCGCACGAAGCGCCGAACTTTTATAACTGTAAACGCTGTACTGTACATTGATAGAAATACAGAGTACAAGCACAGTACTGAAAGCTACTGTATCGCTATTGTGGTTCCCTGGCCAGTAGGCGACTAAGCATTGGTCAAAAAATGTAGATTTACGGAACCAGTCTCCCTACTCTCCAGTGCAGTTTTTGGCCAGCAACGACGTCTCGAACACAATGTCGGAGGGTTAGCGGCTTGAAGGAAGCCGGAGCCCGGCGGAGAGTTCGGTGGCGTCGGTGCCACCCGTCGGGACAGACCGAGGTTCTTCGCTCTGAAGCTTCGAAGCGGAGGAGCAATTGTGTTCGAGACGTCGTTGCTGGCCACACTAACCAACTCTGAACAAATGTGTGTGATGAATCACTACACGATGTCGTAGAATAATTTGCATTTCATTTTTATTTTGTACACAAGTAAGTTTGTCATCACATGATCAAATTTGGCTTTAAATGGTTCGGTTTATCTGTTCAAGTACAAGCTTCAGTGCCACAGATTACTGTGCGACACTTTGGAGGTACAGTTTGGGGGTTTCGGTTGTAGAAATAAGTTTCTCAAATACTTATATCATTTAGTCTGTTAAACGTTTTCCACAGAGCATTTTTGTAGTATAAATAAGCATCTGGTTTGGGAATGGAAATGCGCTGAAAAGGATACGCAACGTCCATCCTTCAACAAACACCCCCGGTTTCAATCAATAATTCCAGCCTCCAGTGTTTTGTCGTGCACCTGACTATTTGTCCGCTCACGAAAGTTCTCATTGAAACTTCATCTTAAGTGATTACTTCGAAGCCCAACTCGCCTTCATGGATATCACTAAGCCCGTTCATTCTGAAGAAAAAGGAGTACTGTTGGTTTTTGTCATTTTCGCGTCTCTCTTTTTCGCGTCCGTCTCGTTGAGAACAACAAGCTTTTTGGCCTTTCTGGAAATCTTTCGTCGCTTGCTGTCATTATTTCTTTGTGGAGTGCTTCCCCAGTGCCGCCATGGCATGGAGGATGCCGCCCAAGCCGCTTTGCCCCCCTTTCATACTGTTCCCAATCCACACTTGCTTGCTTTATCGCGCAGAACTTTACCTCCCAACAACAGTGCAACTGCCGCAAATTCGCCCGTTTGGCCTTTCAGGGCCACAAAGACGCCGAGATATATCGCATCACATATATATGCGCTACAATTACCAGTATTATGCCGACCTCACCTACCTCACCTCACCTCATCTAC
>JAVCKV010570924.1:0-10070 GCA_032274145.1 Herpochondria borealis | reverse complement strand
ATCTCGACCTAGGTCCGATTATTGCTGCGCGTGCCGAATCCGAAAGGGAGATAGCATCCTTGTTTGAAATACCACTTCCATCGACACTAGGGGGACACTTCGACGCGGATGGTGGGGCCGTCGTTGAAATATCGGGGGCGCGCGGGATGTGAGAAGTATACTGTACTCTGACAAATGGCGGCATTGCGATATCTACATTTCCCCACGAACGAGGACGACTGACTCTTTCACCTGCAATTGCGTGGCAATGATAAGTTCTGCGTAAATAAAATTGAATAGGCTCCTCTACTCTCGGCAGGCGATATGCTACTGTCTACTGTCCGTGTCTTGCAGTGCACGAATGAAATTTATAATTTTCAAAACGGTTCACGGCAGAACCCGGATACTGAACTGTTGCACTGATAGCCACCCGCGAGCGAGGCAATTGTCGATCAATCATCATTGCATCACACATCTCGAGCAACTCACTCAGTTCTCATTGCGCATTGCCTTCACTCTCGTTTACTACTGTTGAATTGAATAGCACATTGTCTCGTGAAGCGCAAAGAGAGAGAAAGCACGCTTTAACAAGCATGACTAGCAAACTAACCGAAGCAGAGATCTGCCAGCAAGTGAGGAGTTGCCTCATGAAGATCAAGCAGGATGATGCTTTCATGGATGGTTCGAATCTGCACGCTAGCGATTACAATGATATCATATCGGAAAAGGCGGATAGGAAGAAGCTGGGCTTGTTCTTGGATTATGTGTCAGATTCTTTGAAAAAGACCAAAAAGGCGAAACGAGCAAGGGGGAAATTGGACAGTATGTTGGACATTATTCTCAAGGAGATTGCAACATTTGACCCGGCAACGTACAAGGAGGGGGAGGACAATGGCAGTGCTGCTGCTGGAAATGACGCTGCCGCCGCAGACGGGGAGAATGAGGGAACTAAAAAGCGTAGAAGGTCCTCATCAAAAACAGCCGAGCCCAAGAAGAAGAAGGGAAAGAACAGAAAGAGCGTTACTTTTAAGAAGGCGGAGAAACTTCAGATAGCAAAACAGATGAAATTGGAGTATTCGCAGAAACGAGAAGAACTTGAGGATGAGATCGACGAAGACTACAAGAAGCATTTCGGTTCGATTGCTTTCTCCAGGTGGAAAAAAGATCCTTTCCGGCCAGTGGTCTTGCTTGGTCCCTACTCAGTACCACCCCCCCTGAGAGAGACCTGGATGAAAATGTATGAAAACGTAAGTGTCGCTAATGAAGAAGCTATGGGAGACTGGGGTTTGTGTATACTCACATCTGTTGTCATTCCAGACCAAGGGAGACCCCAAAAGAATGTGGTACTACTGTTTTTGGTACGGATCCCCAATGAACGAAGCATACACACACGCAAAGCTCAAAGAGGTTACTCTGTACGAGGTAGCTGAAAAGCGCGGCACTCACACGCTTGACAAGAAGATTGTTGCAAAGTTAGAAAAGGGAAAAAAGCTGAACAAGATGGAGCAACAAGTGCATGATGGATTCAAGGTTCTTGATGAAGAACTAAAGAAGGAACCGGCAGATCGCGTACCTGAACACTTTAAGGAGGATCACGAAGTTTTATTGGATATGGAAGATCAAGTTAGTCTTGAAGGAGGCGACTCCATGGACGACGATGATGCTGTTCCTGAAGCCGAGGACAGCGACGACGACGAAGTACCCGAAACAATTGTGAAGAAACCAGTCGTAAAGAAGAAGAAACCGGCCAAGAAAGCTCCGAAGAAAAAGGAAAAGCCAAAACCCGTCGTCGCCGCAGAGGAGACACCACCGCCAGAAAAGAAACCCAAGGTCATCAAGAAGACAATGGAGGACCCTGTCAGTGATATTGGCGAAGCAGAGTATTCAGATGAAGACGAGAAGGACGAGAGCTTCGAGAAGTCAGACGGCGAGGATGATGATAACGACGACCAGGACTTCGAGGCAGTGGTAGCAAGCCCAAAGAAGAAATCGAAGAAAAAAGCAAGCGAGAAAAGCAACGGAGATAGCAAAAAATCCGCAAAGAAAGTGCAGAAAGAAAAAAATCAGGAGCCAGTGGACGAGAAACACGAAGAAAAGCTCGCAAAGCGAAGGGATCGCGACCGTCTAAACAAGAGACGGAAGGACGAGGCTAAAGCATATGATGAGTGCGTGGAAACGTTCGGGAAGGCGATCAAGGCTCTCACGAGAGCTGTGGGTATCCAAGATGCTTCAAAAATTGTTAAGATGTTGATGTACATCAAGAAACAAGGATTGGACAACCTTAGTGCCCCATATATTGAGGATTGCAAGCTCGCGGCGCTGTTAAAGGCCATTAAGCCGATTCTCAAAGATGACAGCGACAAGAAGGTACGCAAAGACTTCTGGGAGGGTGTGAAAAAAGTGTACACGAGGAAGAAAGATGATGTCCCAGAAGGCGAGTGGCGCAAACATCGGACAACGCGGCCTCCAACCCCTTCGGACCAGAAGAAGAGTGCACCGAAGAAGTCACTGGCTGTAAAGGAAGAGGCGGCAGAACCCTCAGTTAAGCAGGAGCCCGCGGTCGAGGAAAAGCAGGAGCCGAAGGAGGATCGTGCTCAGGTGGTCGAGGACGTTGAGATGAAGGATGTGAAGAAAGAATCTACTCTTGACACAAGTCGACATAGTTTAGGTGGAAAGGACGTGATACAAGGCGATGCGCCCATACGAAAGAAGTCTGGAATGAAGCGGGCCATGTCGCTGGACGGAGCGACACTGCAGAAGACTGCTGCCAAGCGAGCAGAGTCCACGGGGTCGCAGCCTAAACCGAAGAAGAAGAAGTTCTCTTTGAGTAACGTTCTGAACAAGGACAAACCCAAGGCGAAGATTGACGATGCCCCCCAGGCTCGCAAGTCACTCACTCCTGACGAAATAGTGGCCAAGAAAATGCCCAAGTGGCTTACAGAAGACGTTCAAGATGACCCATCTACGCCATTGAGCGAGTCGCGACAGTTGGCACTTGAGTTCTTTGATGAGCTTGGAGAGCATTACTTCCCCAAGACGATTAGTCGACCCGGTTTTGCCAGAGCACTCGAAAAAGCTACTGATGCGTGGGCGCATGCGTCATATCAGAAGTCTGCAGAAGGTATGGTGAAGCTAGCTAACGGTGGCGAGGATGCAAGGGAATCGACATACTGGGAAAGGGTGCACACTATCGTGGGAGCAATCAGCGGCATGCGTAAACCTGGAGTGCTGTTGAATGATATTCTCAACGGAAAATACAAATCAGCAGAGGAGGTTGTGAACCTGAAAGATGACGTGTTGCTGGAATCCTATGAGGGAGGTCCCAACAATGGTTTCTATTAAAAATGTGTGACTGTTTTAATCTTCATCTTGCTGTTGTACCGTAATGAGTGCGCCCAACATTCCTGATATTCTCAACAGCGACTTCTGAACTGTAAGCTCTTCATGAACAACACTCTTAAGCTTGCCAAACAGTTCATCAATGATCTCCGATTCACCCGTCACGCCTTCATAGATGTCGCAGAGCATGCGCGCTACACCAATGAGCAAGGACGAGGACTGTGGTCGGCTAATGTACCGAACAGTAAAGGCCAAGATGGGCTCCAACGATTGCTCGTCACGATTGGACAGGGCAATCGAGAGTCCCCGTCGACGTCCCAACTCTTCCAGTACCGCAAGGACCGACTGTGGATTGCGGGATTCCAAGGCTTCATCAAGGGCGTCTCCATACCGGAACTGCTTCAAGGCCACGTCAAAGCCTTGCAGTTTGCGCTTTTTGGACTCGTGCACCACAAAGTCGTCGGCACGGGCGACAGCGTTTTGCCCACGCATGAAAAAGGCATACGTACCAGCTGACGGAGTTTGTTTCCTTTTGGCTTGAACGGGAGTACCTTCTTGACGGAAGATGACGTCGCCAGTTGTAGTTCCAATGGCCAGTCTATTGTATGTTTCGTTTGTGGCGAGAGATGTGATGGGATCGGCGAGTTTAACGCCGTGAATGTACTTGATCTCACCCTTGCTGCTGGACCACGTGTGAATGCGAATCAATCCGTCCAGGGCAGCAGTCAGGATTCTCCACACCCTTTCATTCCCATTCATTGTTCGTGTCATGGACACCATGGAAGTAATGGTTTTGCTATGCATAGTTTTCAATGTAGCGTGACACTGGCCTGTCAAAAAGTTCCACACTTTGATTTCCGTTCCACCAGCGGAGAGCAACCATGGGTTAGCGTTCTTGTTGTTGTTTGGCATGAGCAGCAATGCCTCGACAGGAGCACCATGATCCATTATACCTAGACACGCTCGTTCTTCGTCCTCCTCTTCGTCTAGATTCCAGACTCGAATCGTATGATCGTAGGACCCACTAATCGCCACTTGCTTGTAGTCGTCGTGAGCCTTAGGTTCCCACATGGCTAAGCTTCGTACCGTATCTCCATGTCCCACAAATGTTCTCGTCGCCTCCTTATCTAGCGCTGACGTATCCAAACTCCACAATCTTACGACACCATCATCACCTCCTGCCACAATCTGTTTACCATTGCGCAACCAATGTAAGGTTCGAATGGGTAATTTACTTTGTGGGGTTGAAAATGTGGTGAGCGTCGCACGCGACGTGGCGTCAGCAATCTTGACGTGACCGGCATCGGTACCTACTGCAATGAGGCGACCATCAGCACGATATTCCGCACACAACGCAGGATGACCACCGGTTCCGACTTGACGATCGGGGGCGACGGTGCACGCCTTGCCTGGGGCTCGGAGTGTGCGACCCAGGGTCGAGTTGCCCGCCGTCGCGTAGAGCCCCACACGAGGACCACTCACGACAGCGAGGGGCGGAGATGCCCCAAACGCAGGTGGACCAAAGACGACTTGGCTGACAATGGCATTGCTCGAGGGTCCTTGGAACTGCGCCGATTTGGGGGATGCATATTTTTTCTTGGTTGGATCGACCACATTGCCTCCCAAATCAAAGTGCTGGGCCCAATACCGAGCTTCCGAGGGATCGTTGGTACCCGATAGACCGAGTGTGACAGATGTGACACTGGCCTTCTTGGTTTGCAACTGAACAGACGACTTGTAGGAGCTCGACATGGTGAATTGCTAGTTCGTTGACTCTGAAGAAAAAGTGAGGCGTCCAAATCAAAAGTGATTGGATATCAGATGAGTGAGTCTGTACTTCTCCCGCTCGGTACTGGAGCAAATCTACTGCATATTTTCCAGTGAATCTGCGACAGTAGTCGCACGTACTGAATAGTACCAAACATTACGTAACAGTAGGAGAAACGGAGACGTGGAGGAAGAAAAATCTTCGCACAAAAATGATGGATGCGATCTTTCTCCTTCGACATCATTCGTAGAAGAACCTTGGAAGAACAACGCTATCACTCATATCATTGAAGCGACCTAGCAACCGAGTATCTTGCACCGAGCAAGCGAAGCGAGACACTTGAGAAAGTCACCATGAGATACAATGGAAAGAACGTCTTCCTTCTGCTGCTCCTGAGTTTTCTGTTTCTGGGGTCATACCAGCCATCATCGTGTACCGCGAAGGCAGTCGAAGTATCAGACGACACGCTGGAAGCGAATCCCGACTATGTTGCTCCAGAGGATGCATCAGACTACAGTGACAGTGACGATGAAGACGAGAGCGAGGACGAAGAAGACGAGGAAGAAGCCGATATGGAAGAGGAAGAAGCCGAAACCGATGTTGAGTCCTCCAAGAAGAAGAAAAAGAAGTCCAAATCTGTTCTCGCCAAGGCGTTGTCCAAAACA
The DNA here is from genome assembly GCA_032274145.1 of Herpochondria borealis. Classification (NCBI taxonomy): domain Eukaryota; phylum Rhodophyta; class Florideophyceae; order Ceramiales; family Ceramiaceae; genus Herpochondria; species Herpochondria borealis. The sequence goes on along the minus strand of JAVCKV010570924.1, from coordinate 4,319 downwards.
AAACCGAAAAAGACTATCAAGTTGATAAAAAAGCATCGCACCACGATTATACTCGTCTTGTTGGTGTACGCGTTTCGCACTGAGCTCTTGCGATTCGTATTCAAACTGCTGGCTGTTCCCGTCCACGATCCAGCTACGGGCAAAGTCGTTGGTCGTCGCGTGCGTCTGAACCCAACCTCCGTACTCAAACTGTTTTTCTTTTTCCATTTCATGTGGAAGACCTTTCGACAAGGTGAAGATGCTTCGCCAAATTCTCCTCTGGGGTTGCCGCATGAACAATCGGCTCTATTTTCGCACTTTCATAAGCCTCATGTATATGTGCCACAAACGGAGCAGCATTGGACCTTTGAACGTCTCGATGAGCGGTACGAAAAGGATGGTATGGCGTTGCAGAAAGCCATGGGGGAGTCTCTGTCGACAAGCAGCAATAGCTCATCACCCATGAGTCTATCCTCCTTGTTGCGAGATGTGATAGGAAAAGACTCTGATACAGCCTCCAAGCATCACAATGGTACTGTCATTGTGGTGGATATGACAAAGTTATCCACAACCGTGGCACAGATGGACCTGATTCGTGATCAAGTTTCCTTTCTACTCTCACAGCATCAAGCCAACCAGACTCGCCTGGACGAGAATAAGAACGAAACAGAGTCATCGATTGGAGCTGAAATGGAAGTTGTGATTTTGTTGGAATCCCCTGGTGGTGGCGTATCAGATTACGGCCTTGCGGCTTCTCAACTGATGCGCCTTCGTGACGAACTTGGCATTCGATTGACCGTGTGTGTCGACAAGGTGGCGGCGAGTGGCGGCTACATGATGGCTTCCGTGGCCGACACGATTCTAGCGGCTCCCTTTGCCATGTTGGGATCGATTGGTGTGTACGGCCAAGCAATCAACATTCATGATGTCTTGGATGGATGGGGAGTCAAGGATTTGATTTTTCGTGCTGGTAAGAACAAGGCACCTCTTGGACTGATTGGGGAGGTGACACAAGCTGGTCGAGATAACATACAAAAGATGATTGATACCACTCATGTGGCCTTCAAGCAACATGTCTCCACAGCGAGACCCGAATTAGAAAGTGATATCGACGATATAGCCACTGGCGACGTGTGGCTGGGATACAATGCTCTGGATCGAGGCCTTGTGGACAGACTCGTCACGTCGGACGAGTACCTTGGTGAGCGCATGAAGGAGGGTGCACGTGTCTTGAAACTCATCAAGTACAAAAGACCGAGCTTTGGATTTGGGCCTCGTCCGTCACCGTACTCGGTCATTAGAGGCCTCGCTCAATCGGTGGTGGCACAAGTCAAGGATGCGTTGATTGAAAGTGTCAACGACGCGACTGCTGAGCAGCAGACCACCCTCAATGCTCGATCATTCGAGGCTCGTACAGTCCAGACAAAGTCTCCGATATCATAGCTACCACTGCTGAAGTGTCATAGTTTCATCTTCTTCGTTCTCGAACTTGAAACTTTCACGGATACGACCAGGAAGAGACTGGCTCTATAAGCACAGGAGACAAGCTGCGAAATCTTGATGCTATGTAACACTCCTCGCAAGTTTATAATAATCGTAGAGCAACTATCTAGAATGTTCACACTGGGCGGACACTGGCGCTCTAACTGTAGCTATTACCGGGTTTTATCTGTGGCTGCGCTTCTGAATGGCATATCATGATCCATAAGAGTCGAGTTGCCCAGACTGCTGGGCACATTATTGCAGCGGTCTAGTAGAAAACACTCTATTGGAAACCGCGTCTTCTCGAATTTGAATTGATGGGTGTGACTTAGCAAGATCCCACAAACCTGTTGCGGGGTGATGACTACCTGGTAAATCCTTTGCGGATTAAAAGTGGAGACAACAACGAGGACATTTCATGGTACATCCGGGCCCCTTGGACGAATTTGTTACTGACTGTGAGAACCTTCATTTTGGTTCCCTCACGAACTTCTCGGATCTGGAAAAATTGGTCGTGAATGAATGGTGTGCTGTGCTGTCTGGAACTGATGTCGCATAAAACGAAGGACACGCCCCCCCCTAAAACCAACATCTTTCGTTGCAACGAACGAATAATCATGAGCCTTGTCAACACATTCAAACAGCCGATGGAGATGCGAATCGACGGAATTCCCCTTATTCCTCCCCCTTCGCAGAATTTCACGATTGCAGACTACATCAAGAAGGGCATTTTCTTAACGATCATTCAAATTGCAGCCCCCTCCTTCATGGCTGTTATGTATGTTTCCAACAAAACATTTCGCATCAGATTGGACTCATTGTACAGCTTGGTTAACGATGCTGGCAGTCTTCCAAAAGAATCGTTCTTTCAAGATCCAGAGCTACTGAAGCGCGTTTGGCAGCTACCCTCAGCGCAGCACTACATCCGCAATGGGGCTCTCATGTACCAAAAGACCGAGGGGTATTGCGGGATTGCCACCCTTAGATGCATCCTCAAGAGTTTTGACTCGTTTCCTTCCGATTGGCTGCCTGAGCAAACCGCAGTTCCTCAGACACCCGAGACATGGAGTGCAAACCTGCGGCAGCTCGTAGACAATTGCAATCGTAGTAGTGCAGCTGGTGACAAGGTTCGTATTGAGGCGGATATTGTTCAAAACGATATGCTTCAATATGATGACTTTCTCAAGACCATCAGAAGGTTGAACAACCCAGAGGAGAAGGGAACCAGGATTGCCATCAACTATCTACGTTCAGCTCTGACAGGCTTTCAGTCGCCAAAATGGCTGCCCATGAACTTTCTGCTTGGTCTCTTTTCAGGTCATTTCAGTCCAATCGTTGGAGTATTGGAAGACAGTAGCAGATCCTCAAACGACCCGCTCGTTGCTGTCTTTGATGTGAATCATAAGTACGGGGGCACATATCTTGTACCAGCAAAACGACTTTATGCCTCAATCCAGTCGATAGACATCTCGACAGGCAAGGGCAGGGGTATGGTTGTCGTGACCGAATAGGTTCAAATTTCAGATTGATAAACTAATGAGAAATGTTTATACCGAGCAATTCAGTTTGACAGAAATCTTATAGATTCTTCGTTCGTCAGAGGTGAACCTTTGATTTCGAAGACCCATCAAGGAAGAACGCCCATATCCAATTCTTTCTCGGCCAATTTCGTACCATCCACTCGTGCCTTGATCTTTGCGAAGGCAACTTCGCGTGCCGTAGCGACATCGTCACAGAATGGGGAGAAACCACAATCATCCGTTGTACCAAGCTGCTTAACTGGAATGATCTTGGCTGCCTCCAAGACACGGTCGCGTACCACCTCCGCAGACTCGACAGTTTCGTCACAGACATCGATAACGCCAACGTAGAGCCTCTGGTGTGGCTTCAAGTGCTCGGCCACAACTTTCAAAACAGCAGTCGGGTTCTTCTCTGTGGCCATTTGCATATAGAAGGCTCCCACGTCAAGAGTCATGAGAAGGGGAATCAACTCTTCGTATGGTACATCTGCGCTGTGTGTGGAATCATGATCTCCACCTGGACAGGTATGAACCCCAATCTTCTTCTTTTCTTCCTCAGAGAAACGAGACAGCACACGCTGGTTTACACCAATGAGTTGCTTCAGTAGCCCTTTGGAGGGATCCAACTTTACTGCCAAGCGGCCTTCGGTAAAGTCGATTTGAACTCTTTCTGCACCACCTTCGAAGCAGCTTCGAATATCCTTAACAGCTTCCTCCACCAAATCATCGACAAACTGCTCTTGGGAATACCCTTCGATCCCATCAGATGGATACAAGAGCGACATGGCAGAGGCTGAGATGACAGCCTGCTTTAAGGGCTTCGAAGTGAACTTCTTGGCCCGTTCCAAGTAAGAACCCGCGTAGGCTCCGTAACGAAATGGACCCTTGGTCAGTTTAGGCAATTGACGGGTATGTCCATCCTCAAAGGGGATAACGATTCCATCAGGGGCAAGGTTATCGAGACCATCGAGTGGATACGAGACAAAACTTGGTTTCGTTTGCTCCCCATCCGTAAGGATCGGAGATCCAGTCTTGTCCAACTCTTCCATGGTGGACTTGACAGCATCATCGTAGCACTGTTCCAGCTCGTCAGACGAAACGCTACCCTTCCCCAGTCCATCAATAGCAGCCTGAAGGACTGAAGATCGGGGAACACTACCGACGGCTTCTGTTGGGATGTGCATGGTGATGATGGGCTTAGCTACGGACTTGCAACTTTCCGAAAAATAATGGGACTATCATTTTTTTTGAAAAGATACTTTTCAACTTGAGAACACGTGCGGCGAACTTACACGTCTACATGTAAAAACTACGACACGGAGCAGCTGGTGGTTCGTT
>JAVCKV010570913.1:0-10070 GCA_032274145.1 Herpochondria borealis | reverse complement strand
GGACTATTTTCAACTAAGAAACAATTTCCGCTACTCGAGAAAATAATGTCCAGAATTATGCGAAAAATGGACATTAATTATTTTTGGACATTTAATGCGGCAACCACAGTAGATATCATTTTTCTGATTGTTAAATGGAATAGCTTTGAAGCTTTGTTATATATCTGAGGATGGTTTTGAAATGCGTATACAAGAGCCGGTAGCTTTTAGTTGGGATGGTGGAGCCATAAGTTTAATACTGCACCAGTGCGTAATGAAATCAGTCTTTGCTTTTCTACTGGAAAACTGTGTGGGTTCACGGCCATTTTCTACTGGTAATAAATCAGATTTACTTGTTTTTCCTACTGGACTGAAGTCAATGCTTTTGTCGAACGAAAAAGTGGTGGCGGGAAAAGGATGCCCTGATGACTCTTGTTTGACTCGGAACAATCTTGAAACAATGTCTTCTGCTCTCCATTCTCGGATTAGAGCGCGTCACGAGACTATTAACAAGTTACTTAAGAATTTCAAGATTTTAACTGAAATTTTGCCAGGGTTTCGAAAAGCATAGGGAGATTTGTATGGCTTGTGCGGAGGTAGTTCACGTCAGCCTTCATAAACAACCTCTTTTTTTGTCTGTGGTCCCATATTTTATTATTGTAAGGAAAAGCTTTTTTATTTTAGTGACTTCATCCACCCAAAAACGGGAAGGAATGAAAAATAATGTTTTCCCCCTTGCTGTCGTGATAAGAATACCGAAAATAAGAGTTGTTGCACTCCGTTCAAAATATAATTGGATTTAATTTTAATGCCATTCTGCCGCTCTTCGCAGTTACAAATAACAACCAGTAGGTGTTGCGCATAGCACTGTATGACAATTTGCGCCTTAAATTTCCTATTTTGCAGTTAGTTTTTCCGTGGTTTTATCTTGCTGAGAACAGAATCTCGTCTTCAGCTCCCAACACTTCGCGCCCATGCTGGCACCCGAAAGCCCCGCTCGCATGGAGATCTTGTCGCGCTCGTTGCTCGGGCTCATACCTCAACGCCCGTCATGACTCTTTCCCTCTTCCGCACACTCACTCTGCTCGCCGCCCTACAGCAGCAGCTGCTTCTTCTCCTTTTGCCTCTCCCCCATATATCCCTCCCGTCTGTAGCGCAAGCTGAATGCGCACAGCCAACCGCGCTCTACTCGATCTTCTTCGACTTCACATGGACCGCCGAAACCGACCCAAACTTCCCACCGACCGACGTACAACACCCGCCCGCCTTCCTCGAACTGTTATGCGTTTGTCATCGCACGAACTACACGCTCTGGCGTCCGGGCGAGAGACTCCCTCCACAAAGTCGTGAGTGGGTGCACCGCGGGATGAAACCGTCGGCCATAGACTCGCTTATCTTTCACATATCCTACTATTCCGTGAACAACATCTCTGTCCTCTCCTACGGCCGCGGCACCCCGCGTGTCACACGCCCGGATGGCCGCGCCCAGATCTACTTACCGTTCCGCGCCGCCGGCAACTTTTCGCGCCTCTCCTGCGTCTCGCGGCTCCGGCCGTCCGCAGACTGGTTTGTCGGTATCTCGCATATCGACCTCTGCGCCTCTGGGACATGGTCTCCCGTCGTCGTCGAGCCATTACCGGCCTGGGATGCCGGGCTTTTCCGCTCAGACACGTACCAAGTGGACCCCGCTTCCGTCCCGGACCCGGAGCCCGAGCCCCGTGCCGTATCCATTGCGAAAGGGAATGGCGCCCGGGAGTACGGCTCCGTCACAATCACAAAGGCCGCCACAGACCGCCCGATCCCGCCGCAGCGCGAAACGCCCCCCGAACAGGGCGTATGTATCGCGACGCGTCATCTGCGAGCCCTGCGTCGTGTCAACGGTCTCGTCTTCCCACGACACCGCCTCGCACACGTGCTCTGCGATCACGCGGGGAGCTGTGCGACCCCGACACACTTTGTGCGATGGGTTGGGCTCGCGCTCACCATGCGCGAGTACTGCGAGGAAGTGTCTTGTCGGCCCGCCGTGCTATTCGTCAACAGCCCGCGCTACCGACCCGGCCTCCGCGTTGCGTCGTACACGCCCGGACTCGAGTTCTTGTCGCATGCCGTACGGTTCAACTCAAGGATCGAGCGCGCTTTGTTGCGTGTCGTAGTTGCGATGGGAGGGTGATTTTTGTTGATATGCGCGGAGACAGCTTTCCGCTTTTAAGCATCTTGATTAGGTTCTGGACACATTTGAAACAGCCGGACGGACAGTTTCGCCCGATAGTTGAAAGATTCAAAAACAGAAACACGTCTCGTATCAGATGCGGAGATTTTTTTGGTTGAAGAATGTTGATTCTTATGGATTGTGTGATTCTGATTGACGAATGAATCTTGAAAATTCTAAGATATTTTTAATTTCGCAAAATTGAAAAATGGGGTATTTTGTTGTTTTCTTATCTCTAAACATTATTGCGCCATCTTTCCGAACTATTTTTGAAAGTGAATCAACTGACCTAACATCGAGTTAGATCTTAATTTTAAGTGCTTTCCATTCTTGGTATAGGAAATATTCACCACTCATACATGTTAATATTTCCATCTATTTCTAACAGCATCAATCAGTCATTTAAAAATTATTTTGTTTTATACAAGTTAATGTCAATCAGGGAATTTTTTTTGAAGGACCTGCGTTTTTAGCTTTATCTTTATTTATCGTTGCTCAATGTAAAATTCCGAAAACAGAATAAATGTACCTGGGTATTTATATTTGGAAATGGGATAATGATGACGAATTAATTATTTTGGTAGGAATGTAAAACAGTCCACACTTAATTTATCTTTTCGTCCTGCTTTCCATCAAGAAAGCGTGGCAAAAAAAATTAATGAGGATACTTGATATGTAAAATAAATATGGAGCTAGAAGGCAATTCGATTTTAGTGTTCAGACCAAATGTCAATATTTATTTAAACTTATGGAATACCTTTTCTGGATTTATAACCTTCCAAAATATTCTTCTTTTGAAATTGACAAACATTTTTAGTAGGGTAAACTATATGAATATCTTCTTCATTGTACAAGAGACACTATATTTATTCAAAGATTGCAGGTTGTCTGGTTTTCTTCATTAAATTTTGAATTTCAGATTGTGCCGTGTTTCGATAAGATAGGGGTTTGAAATTGAAAATCGAGAATGACACGGAATACATTCCCTGTATCTTAGGTAGGTAGGTATGAGTTACAAACATTTCACCCAATTTTAAGTCTTCGTTTTAAACGGTATGTGGGCAGAACCGAGCTGAAGACTTTATGCGCAAAAAATTGTTCTTTGTCTAAAACTTTTACAATTTCACAAGTGCATGAAAATTGAGCTAGTTGATAGGATTTCCGCTTCTCCTTATCTTTAGTACGGACACCGATAAACATACACATTTGCTTAGACTTCCTTTCTTTACAATCCTCCTACAGTGATCAGTGTGCTTTATTTCCAACATTTAAACAGAAAAATTTAAATGAGACAAGTCCCAATAGTCGGTCATTCGATTCGTTTTTCTGAATTCTTATGATGAATTTCATTCGAATTTTGGTGCTTATCGACATGAAGAACAACATGGCCATCCTCGGATATGCACCGCAGGCATCCGATGGATTGTTCTACATGCCGGACGTCCAAAATAAGGTCCCGATCGACGCGTCGTCAATGAACGACCAGTCCGACCTCAGGGCAATGATGGCCCTGGCCGAGCGGGTGCGCACCGACTCGGAGGATGAATCGACGACCGACTCGGACATAACCAACAGCACCATTGAAGAGACAGAAAATACCGCATCGGCCCAGAGCGATCCCGAAGTGGAGTATGACTCAACCACGACTGACGGTGAAATTGAAGATGGTTATGCTCAAAGCACGGAACATGCACCGACCGGAGAAAAGTCTACTGACGATCCAGTGAAACGTTGGCACCTCCGTCTCGGTCACGCGATTTCTGTGCGGCAGACCGCAAGGCACGTCCGAAACGGAATATTACCTATGATCAAGGCAAGTCCGGACGGATGCCTCGTTTGCGTAAAGGCAAAATACCGCAAGAAATTCCTCGGTAGCCTTACGAAAAAGAAGGTGATCGGTCACATCCACGCCGACACCAAAGGAAAAATCGAGACAGAATCCGAGAACGGTAACCGCTACTTCGTCACCATTGTGGATGAGATGTCCAGGTTCACGCAAACTGTGCCCGTTCGGAGCAAAAGTGAAGCCAGCAACGTCGTGTTACGATTCGTCAAAAGCTTTCAAAAGCAGACTGGCCACACTGTTCGATCTTTTCATGCCGACAACGGGACTGAGTTCAACAAAGCAGTGAGCGTTCTCAAAGCCGACGGAGTGGCTGTGTCAACAACGACTGGCTACACTCCAGCATCGAACGGGCTTGCCGAACGGACTCATGCTGTTGTTCTGTCAAACGCCCCGTGCTGCACTCGCTCAAGCGAACCTCCCGATGCCATACTGGGACCATGCTGTCCAACATGTCACCGCTGCACGGAACATAGTCGAGCATAGCAAGACAAGGAAAATCCCGCACGACACGGCGTTCGGTGAACCGTCGCCGGTCATCAAGCATATCCGCCCGTTTGGTTGTCGAATGCTCTACCATCCGGTGACGCAGAAAATACCGACGTTCAAACCACGGCTGTTCGAAGGTATTTGCTTGGGGCACCAAGGAGGTGGCATTTACCTGGTGCTTACTAAAACAGGAACCGTACGGACGAAACATGTGCACTCGTTCGAGAACGAGTTTCCGGGACTTCAACTGTTCCAAGAAAAGGCGGATAGAGATTCCGACCTTTCAGTTGACCGATCAGAAGGTGGATACATCGAAGTACCCCCGTCTGATTCAGATTCATCGAGCACCCGAACGGAAGAAAATATTTCCGAACCGGAAGGTGACTCGGGCAACGACGGAGACGGGCTGCCCAACGAAACGGTCACACACTACCCAGTGCAGCCGAGCAACTTCGGGGAGTCCGATTCCGAACAAGATGATGAGGGCGACGAAGCGAACGAAAGTGGAAATTCTTCCTCCGAGTACGGCAGTGCACATGATGACTCCGACCAGGATGAAGATACTCTACCCCTTACAGTGTCGCGCCGCCCCGGGCTCCGTTCGGTCAAGCCTGTTAACTACAGTGCTAAAGCTGTGCCCATCGACCTCACAACGAGTGACGAGCCAAAACTGTCAACCGCACTGAAGTCTGCCGAACGAAACAATTGGTTACGTTCAATCGAGGAAGAGTTCGAAACTCTCCGAGCGGCCATGACCTGGGACGAAGAAAGCGTCCCTCCACCAGGCGCAAAAATACTACCGTCGGGAATCATCCTCAAAATTAAGAGAGATGAAAACGGCCGACCGGTTCGCTACAAGGCACGACTAGTCGTACGCGGAAACCTCCAAGAGGTGTGGTTATACGACTGTGAGTTATATGCACCTGTGGCCTGCATTGATTCCGTCCGGACTCTCCTCGCAGTCGCCGTGGCGAAGGGCTGGGCAACGCACCACCTCGACATTAAGGGGGCGTTCCTTTACGCCCTACTCGCCGACACGGATGAAATTTGGGTTCGACTTCCTGCTATCGCTGGAACATCATCGTCGAAACCCAAAACCGTCCGGCTACTCAAATCGCTCTACGGACTGCGACAGGCGCCGAAATTGTGGTACGGGCATCTTGCAACTGAGCTACGGGCAATGAGCTTCAGGAAATCCACGGTGAACGATTGTCTGTTCAGTCGTGTGACGAAGTCCGAATCGGTTCACATACTTATATATGTGGACGACCTACTTATTGTGGGAACAGAGGCTGCCGTGCATCGCGTGAAGAAGGAACTAGCGGCGCGCTTCAACACTACCGACCTCGGTGAGTGCAAGCATTTCCTAGGTATAAGAGTCGATCGCAAGCCGAACGGATTCTTCCTTTCACAAAAGGCATATGCCGAACGGATCATTGAAAAGGCAGGAATGGAAGACGCAAAGACGGCGGAAACGCCGCTGCCTCTGTCTCATCCATTGTATCAGGACCGTACGGAACTTTCCAAGACGGAGCAGGAATTTATGAAGAGGGCTCCATATCGACAAATCCTCGGTTCTCTCTTGTTCCTTGCTACAAGAACCCGACCAGATATTATGGTGGCTGTTTCAATGCTCGCCAAGTTCCAGTCTGCTCCTGGTATCAAGCACTGGAAGTCGCTGAAGAACCTTGTTCGTTATGTTCACGGCACTACCGACACGGGGATTTTTCTTCCAGCAGGGAGCAAGAAAGTCCTACTCACAGCGTGGTGCGACGCGGATTGGGCACGCGATGAAACCCGACGTCGGTCGCGCACAGGCTACCTGCTGACTGTCAATGGTGGACCAGTGTTATGGGTATCAAAACTACAGAATGCGACAACCCTGAGTACTACCGAAGCGGAATTCTACGCCCTGTCTACTTGCGTACGCGATGTACAGTGGTTACGCTCACTGTTGTGTGACCTACAAGGGGCACAAGAAAATCCTTCGGTGATTTTCCAAGACAACCTCGGGGCAATAAGTTGGACCGAGGATGTACAAGGCATGCGGAAGGTAAAACACGTCGGTATAAGGTATCATGTCGTCCGCGAAGCGGTCGAAGCACGCACCGTTACTGTACAATACATCGCATCCGCCAAGAACCGAGCTGACGGGTTGACAAAAATACTGGGCAAACAACCGCTCGCACATCACAAGCAATGGCTGGGATGCTTCAAGCCTCGCCAACTGCAATATCCTCGAGGGGGCGTGTCGAAGTGTTGACCGACAACATAGTTGTTGGTCACACCCGTACGGAGAATCACGATGACAAAGCGAGACACACTGTGTTTAAAAGTACTTGCACAGACATGTACGTATGCGGTATTCGGAGCTGCACGTACGAACAGTGCGTTGCATCGTCACTACTGCTCAATATATATAATTCAGATGCCTTACCATCACACATGCATCTCAAAAATTGGCTTGCTTAAGCTCGATAGGCGCGCCGGCGAGAAAAATAAACAAAAATCGCAGAGAAAACTTATTGAGCATTTTAAATTTGTCACATTTATGATATACTTGAAAATATGCGAAAGAACTGGAAATACTGACATTAGTTCCTCGCTTTGATAAGAGGGAAGAGCGATGCATCGGTTTGACAATACTTTATGAAGTCACAAGAACAATCAAACGTTCTATATAGGCCCGGAAAGTAATGCCACACGGAGGCGCCGCCAGTACCTGCAACATCGAGGAAAAGGACCATTATCCACCGGAATGGGCCAGAAGAACCCACGAAAAAACGGCTTGTTGAGCTAAAGATCATCGGTGAACAGACAGAAAATATGTGGAAATATAACTTGTACATGCAACTTCCAGGCGAGTACGAATGTGCGGAGGAGGCTTCGGATCCTCTTGGCAGATGCACGGGACGCGAATAGAGTTGGTGAACTTGAGCGACTAGAGTAGTTAAGTGAGGCCATAAAAGGCGGGTCAGGGCAGCTCATCCCGGCCCCACTAAATCTTAACAAGATAATTTAGGAGCAAAGCCGCGAGTATTTCTGCAAGACAGTGATGGCCGCACAGGTCGCACGGTCTGGATCGCATTTCCTAAAGGATGATAACGGTATCCTTTTCCGGGTTCATCCGCGCGACAAGGACTTGATCCAAATAGTCCTCCCCACGTCGCTTCGACACGGCGTGCTCCGATTAGTGCATTGTACCCAACCCTCAGGGTATCCTGGACAGACGAGATTGCACAAACATCTTCGCCAGACATATTAATGGCCCCAAATTTCTGCCGACGCAACCGCGACCGTCCGAGAATGTTATATTTGGGCTAAGAAAATTTTCAGCTTTATCAAGCAAGCCAACTAGTTGCGTATCTTCCTGGCTGAAAAGCCCCTGGAGACGGGAGAGATAGAAATGATTTGGCCTCTGCCCAATTAAGTACTGATTCCGCTTCATCTTTTTCATAACGGAACGATATACCAAGCTTACGCAGATAATCTCGTTGAAACGTATCAAGGCGAAGGAAATGGCCACTTCGTTTTTCAACGAATGGTTCTTCAATTTTGGTCCAACATCGACTTTGGTGTCCGATAACGGTTCGCAGTTCGTGCCCAAATTCTTCCATTGGGTTTGTTCAATCCTTCGAATGAAGAAACCATTAAAAAAACTTAACATTTTCAGATAATCTAGCAAGCGGCACGTTTCAATCTTCCACTCACTGCGATGTTGCCCTACTATGTCGACGAAAATCCGGCTGAATGGTGTGAGTATGCGCGTTACAACTGCTATGAGTATAAAAAGCAGTGCACTGGGGAACCCAGACCACGCCATTCGACGTGGTGTTGTCGCGTCCACCACCGGAGTTCACAGTTAGGAACTATCCAAAGAGCCGTATATCTACATTAGAAAAGGAGGACTTCGTGCGCCGTCCGGAAGTCGCCCTTGGAAAGGCGAAAGCGAAGCGCAGATCCGGTACAAGCGCTACTTCGAAAAACGTATCGGACGAGCTCGAAAGTTGCTCGTCGGAGAGATCCTGTACCTTGAAACCAACGATGGCGAAAAGAAGCGCGCCAAGCTCACACATGATGTTTCCGGCCCCTTCAAAATATTGGAGGGCAGCGACTTGAGCACAGTAGTCATCCAGCGCAGTGATTTCGTCGAACGTGTCAGCTGCAACAGTGCAAATCGCGCCCCTTCGTCCATACCGGTGGTCGGTACGACCGAAAAATCCCATTAGGCAAGCGCCCGCGACTTAGCAAAAAAACAATGTCACAACCCGGTACTTTAAAAAGATCCTCAAGACTCGCGAAATTCATGAATCACCTATGGAATTTTTGTTGTAATGGGAACGCCATCGGCCAGCTTGGGTAGCTCGGCCTGATATACCTGAGGCAATTTTGTCTCGTTACCTCAACAAGCTTTCCCGCAACCGCTTGCTGATAACTATCGTCTTGGCTTTGTCTGACATCGCCTTAAATGCCACGAACTTTCGCACTCCCGCCCTTCGTACCCCGATCGATCGCAATAATCTGCCTGTTACCCATCAGTTCCTACCCGCAAAAAAATTGTTCCTTATCGCTTTCCGCCAGATCTTCGGAACTAGAATTGGGGACAGAAGGTGTAGTCTCTTCGCTGATTGTTTGGTGTTTTCCATACGTCAATCATCAATAATCGTCTTGCGCAGGTATCTGCGCTAGTTAAGGACAGCAAAAATCATAAATCATCGATCATCGTCTCGCACAGCGATCTGCGCGAGTAAGGACAGTATCAAGCATCAAGTATCCAGCAGAAATAATCAAGCATCAAGAAAAGTCAGAAGAAACATAGAGAATAATCAATAGTCTCCCACTATGACCTGCGAGAGTTAAAAAATTAAATCATCGTCTCGCGCAGTGATCTGCGCGAGTTCAGGAGACTCTTGAACCATCGTCCCGCGCAAGGATATGCGCGACTTTTATTCATCCGAACGAAGCGTACCGTGAATGTAGTTCAAGTGCTGCCCATAAGAAACGTTACGCGCACATGCCATCGTCTTCACAATACGTCTCACCGCTATGAGATATCTCTAACTCGAAATAGAAGCTCGAACGACCGCCACAGCCTTCTCGGTCGATGGGAAAAGAAAATCGAAGAAAGTTGAATTGACAGCCCACGTTCGCCTTACGGCTTCCAGGTTGAATACCGAGTACCGTTCTGTTTTGTTCTAATCCAGCAAAACGGCATCAGTAGATAAAAAAGGGCGAACGCAAGCGACTCACGCACGGCTGGCGCACATAATCTGCGCCTTATTCAACAAAATATCATCAGTTCGCGCAGTACTCTGCGCGACTTAGGTTCGTGATAATAAGGAAAGAAGAGGTACTGAGAGGCAACCGCGGTGCAACCCGGGGAACTATCTTCGATCACTTCTTGTCGGCCAGGCATCGGCACCACATAAACGACACATGTAACTGCTTCCCCCCAATTCATGTCGGAGGCAGAACTCCGAAATTTTGAAACCCGGACTGCAACAATTGTGAGGCGTTGCGCCGAAGGCGCGACGATAATTCTAACTGTAG
>JAVCKV010570902.1:0-10072 GCA_032274145.1 Herpochondria borealis | reverse complement strand
CGCATCCCGTGGGTTGCGCCTTTTTTGTATCAGGGACTAAAAACATGCCCGTGTTACATCATTAAAACAAACAACTGCTGCCATATCACCTAGAGCGGCATGTTCGCCTAGGGATCCGTTCTTCTGGAAATTGCAGCCAGACAAAGAAACGCAATGGCGGCACAGATCAGTAAAGACATTTAGAACCTCCTGAAATTTCTATAAATTCAAATAAAATCAACTCACTGCGCATACGATAACGGATTGTTGTACGCGTGTCACCAGACTGATTCACATTACTTATGGGATTCTCCGTATCGAACACCGTACTGTTTTGTATACAAGTCTAAAACCAGCCAATGTGAACTGATTTTACTCATATTAATTTCCGTACTTGTATTTTTTCAGCGACAACTGTTCATTTTGCGTAACACTCGCCAGACTACTTCGCTGGATTGGCGCAACATTGCCTCTTCGGTCAGCCCACTTCCGGGCCAGACTCGCGAACCATTCCAACAGGAATCGGGATAGAGACAATGCGTGATGCAAAATCCTTAAGAGAAACAAGACGTGCAGCAGCCAGAGGCATGCATCTGTTAGCGATTGGGGGCATTGCCTTGACGCTAAGTGTCACAGCCACAGCCATTTGGCTGACCCACCCGGGTGACACCGTTGAAACCAGTTCCACGACTGTCCCTTCTAGCTCAAAACAATCCGATACCTGAAAATCCCAACGAAACGCCACGATTTTGGCCGTTGACCGTGTTTTACCGACACTGAAATAGCCACGGGCATTGCAGCGTATCGCGCGGTACTCTACCATTTCCTCTTTAGATTAATTGCCGGCGGCTGAAATGCTGCCTGCAAACACTTTTTCACGTCTTTTGAGGTCAAATCGTTGCCAGCCAAAACTCTCTACGACAAAATCTGGGATGCTCACGTCGTCAGCACAGAGCCCGACGGGACCTGCCTGATCTACATCGACCGACACCTTGTTCACGAAGTTACCAGTGCGCAGGCTTTTGAAGGCCTGCGAACTAATAATCGCAAGGTGCGCCGCCCCGAACTTACTCTGGCGGTTGTCGACCACAATATTCCCACGACTGATCGCTCGAAGGGCATTGACGATCCCGACAGCAAGCTGCAAATGGATACACTGGCCGCCAACACCAAAGAATTCGGAGTCGAATACTACGATGCTCTTGATGTTCGCCAAGGCATTGTGCACATCATTGGGCCAGAACAAGGCTTTACCCTGCCCGGCACCACCGTTGTTTGTGGCGACTCCCATACTGCAACCCACGGCGCATTCGGGGCGTTAGCACATGGCATAGGCACCTCAGAGGTCGAGCATGTGCTGGCGTCGCAGACGCTGCTGCAAAACAAATCTAAAAACATGCTTGTCCGGGTCACTGGCAATCTGGGTCCAGGCATAACCGCGAAAGACCTGACATTGGCCATTATCGCCAAGACAGGCACAGCTGGCGGCACTGGCCACGTTATTGAGTACTCTGGCGATGCGATCTCTGCGCTGTCAATGGAAGGTCGCATGACGCTGTGCAACATGGCGATCGAAGGTGGCGCCAGGGCCGGATTGGTGGCTCCAGATGAAACCACTTTTGAATATCTCAACGGTCGCCCGAAAGCGCCCAAAGGAGATGATTGGGACAAGGCCGTCAGTTACTGGAAGACCTTGCAGTCTGATGAAGGCGCACACTTCGACACCGTCGTTGAAATTGATGCAGCCTCGATCGCTCCTATCGTTACCTGGGGCACGTCGCCGGAAGATGCCATCGCCATCACCGCCAATGTCCCTAACCCATCTGACTTTGCAGACGAACATAAACAGTCAGCCGCGCAAAGATCATTGGACTACATGGGCCTGACCGCTGGCACACCACTGACCGAAATAACGATCGATAAAGTTTTTATTGGCTCATGCACCAATGGCCGTATTGAAGACCTACGCGAAGTCGCGAAAATAGTCGAAGGTAAAAAAACCGCTGACCACGTTGACGCCATGGTGGTCCCTGGTTCCGGCCTGGTGAAGGCACAAGCCGAAAAAGAAGGCATTGCTGATATCCTTAAGGCAGCCGGTTTCGACTGGAGAGAACCTGGCTGCAGCATGTGCCTGGGGATGAACCCGGACCGGCTGGCACCCGGTGAAAGATGTGCATCGACCTCCAACCGAAATTTCGAAGGTCGTCAGGGTCAGGGAGGACGCACCCACCTTATGTCTCCAGCAATGGCTGCGGCCGCTGCGATCACCGGCAGACTGACAGACGTTCGTACTGTTTCAACATCAGAGGCGATAACATGAAAGCCCTGAGAGAACTCACCGGTGTTGCCGCGCCGATGCCAATGATCAACATCGACACCGATATGATCATTCCCAAGCAATATCTTAAAACCATTGTTCGCAGCGGATTAGGCAAAGGCTTGTTCCACTCGATGCGCTACAACGAAGACGGCAGCGACAACCCAGATTTCGTCCTGAATAAGGATGCGTATAAAAAAGCCAACATCTTGATTGCCGGTGATAACTTCGGCTGTGGCTCATCGCGGGAGCATGCCGCATGGGCTATCGAGGACTTCGGTATTCGCTGTGTTATCGCACCAAGCTTTTCAGATATCTTTTATAACAACGCCTTTAAAAACGGTATGCTACTGATTCGATTACCACAACAGCAAATAGATGAGCTCACACAACAGGCAGAATACGGCTCAAATGCCCAGTTTTCGATCGATCTAGAAACACAATCAGTAACAGCACCAGACGGAAAGACGCATCACTTCGAAATCGACGACTTCCGCAAGCAGTGTTTATTGAACGGGCTTGATGAAATAGCGCTGACGCTGGAAAAAAGTGAATCAATCTCATCCTTCGAAGAGAATACAAGCAGTGCACATAACTGGTTAACGCCGGCCAATGGATAAGATATTATTAACTGCACTTGCATGCCGGTATGGTTTAAAGACTTTAAGGTGAATAGAACAACATGAAAAACGCCTCACTCCTATTGCTCCCAGGCGATGGAATCGGTCCTGAAGTTATCGCTGAGCTGTCCAAAATCATAGAATGGTTTGGTCAACACCGTGAAGTTACGTTTGACATTACCACTGACGATCTCGGTGGCGCAGCCTACGATCGTTACGGCAAGCCACTGGCAGACCACACACTGGGTAAAGCGAAACAGGTAGATGCCATCGTGATGGGTTCTGTGGGTGGTCCTCAGTGGGATAACGTAGAACGGCACTTGCGCCCTGAAGCCGGCCTGCTAACCCTTCGCAAGGAACTTGATCTGTTCGCAAACCTTCGGCCAGCAACCTGTCGCCCTGCACTGGCCTCAGCGTCTTCTCTTCATGAAGAACTAGTCTCCGGCCTCGACATTTTGATACTGCGTGAATTAACCGCCGGGGTTTATTTCGGCGAACCACGAGGTATAGAAACGATGCCAGATGGTCGGCGCCGCGCTCTGGACACTCAGGTCTATTTCGAAAGCGAGATAGAAAGACTACTAAGAGTGGGCTTTGACCTGGCGGGCAAACGCAACAGCAAACTCCATTCAGTTGAAAAAGCCAACGTCATGGAAACCGGTGTGTTCTGGCGGGAAATCGCGACACGGGTCGGCAAAGACTTCCCGGACATCACCTTAGAGCACATGTACGCGGACAACTGTGCCATGCAACTGGTACGTGCCCCAAAACAGTTTGACGTGATCGCCACAGACAACTTGTTCGGTGACATTTTGTCAGACTGCGCTGCCATGCTAACCGGCTCGCTGGGCATGCTGCCATCAGCATCGCTTGGCGCAGAAATAGACGGTAAAAGAGCCGCACTTTATGAACCCGTACACGGCTCAGCGCCAGATATCGCCGGTAGCGGTAAAGCTAATCCATTGGCGACCATTCTGTCCTTTGCAATGTGCTTGCGGTATTCGTTTGATATGAACGCAGATGCTGATCTACTGGAAGCCGCCGTGGATAAAGTGCTGGGTGACAATATCCGTACTATTGATATCGTAGCAAAAGATGTGGCGCCAGTGTCTACTTCTGAAATGGGCAGTGCAATCATTGATGCATTAACGGCTATGGATACATAGCCAGTCGCTCTACCTCTATGCACCAGAATTACTCAAGGAATACCCTCACATGCTGAGCAAACTACAAAACCTCAAATGGCCGGGTAAGGATAAAGCGCAGTCTCAGAATGCATCTGCGTCAACACCGGGTAATGAAAACACTGCAACAGTCGCAGAGAAAAAACCAGATCCGGCGGCAGAAGCTTCAGCTGCCGCGGATCTTCAGGAAAGGTTGAAAAGCACAAAAGATAAAGTACGGGCCGCCGCCGTCCTTGAATTAAAAGACTCAAACCAGTTGCTGCAAATTTCCGAAACTGATTTAAACAGCGACATTAAACTTAGCGCAGCCCGGCAATTTGCACGGCTGACTCCGGCAGACGATACCACCAAAAAAACACTCGATGACTATGCCGCCTCTGCTGCCACAAGACATTTGGCCAGACTCATCACAGCGCAGAATAATAATGCCGACGTCCGGGCACACGGACTGACTCTTTTTACGTCGGATGCGGATTACCTTGATATCGCTGTAGAGACCCGGTTCCACGATACACGTCAAATAGTTGCACAGAAAATTAAAGCACTGGCCGTGGTAGACAAATGTTGGCGACAAATAAAAAGTAAAGACAAAGTAGTTGCCCGAGAGCTAAAACAACGCCTCACAGAGCAAAGTGATAAAAACGAACTAGAGCGCGCACAGCAGGAAGAAGTTTCGAAAATAAGTGATGAAATGCAAAAGCTTGCCCACGGCGCATGGTCACCCACTTTTACACACCGCTATGCACTTTTTGCAGATCGCTGGAACAAACTTGATTTCGAACCAGCCAGTGATCAAAAACAAGTTTACGAAGCTGCGCGGGTCATTGCCGCCGCAAAAGCGGAAGAGAACTTAAACACCCAAAAACAATTCGACGACTGTGAAAAAATTGTCGTCGAGTTAGAAGCACTATCAGGAAACATCAACACAACACAGATTGAATCATTACCTGAAGCATTATCTGCGACTGAGGTGAAAACAGACACGCTGCTGAAGCAATGGCAGGCTATCGCTTCTGCCGCGGAAGATTCAGCACACCCTGTAGACAAATTACACCAGCAAAGATTGTTGAAAGTACAAAATGCTGTTAAGAAAGAAATATCCGATGCCCATAGCACACTGAAGGCCTACAATCGCCTTGCAGAAAAGGACGCTAGCGCCAAAGATAATCTAAAAAAGCATTTAAAATCCCTTGAGGCACTGCAGGAAAAACACTCAGATAGTACAGTGAAACCGGCCTACGCCAGTGAACTACCTCAGCTCATACAGACTGCCCAGCAAAAAGTACGCGATCAAACCAAGGAAACACAAGAACTCAAAAACGCTGTAAAGAAACAGTTTGGATCACTAAACAGCGCAATCGCTGCAAATCGGTGGGGGCCTGCCAAATCAATACATGAACGGCTGACAAAAAAAATCGCCCGCCTTGGCGCGCACGATAAAAAACATTTTTCCGAACAGTTACAACGACTAGAAAAAAAGCTTCACGATCTGGGTGACTGGAAGCAGTTTGCAACAGAACCCAAGCTTCAATCGCTTTGCGAAGATATGGAAAAAGTGCCATCACTGGGCTTGTCGATGAAAGACCAGGCAGATCGCATTAAGGATCTGCAAACCCAATGGAAATCCATGGGAGCAAGCCCTGCACAAGAGACCCATTGGCCAAGATTTAAAGTCGCAGCTGATGCTGCCTACGAGCCATGCGCAAAATACTTTGCAGGAAAACGCGCCGAAAAAGACAACAAGCTTGCACAACGCACTGAAATTTGCGACATGCTGCAAACTTACCTGGACAAATCTGACTGGGAGAATCCTGATTCAAAATTGGTTGAAAAAACCATTCGCACGGCTAAAAACGAATGGCGCAACGCCAGAGTATTCGATCGCAAGGCCGGGGCTAAACTAGAAGAAAGATTCACAAAAATACTAAATGAACTTGATCAAAAACTTGAACCCGCCTACGAGGCCGGTGTAGCCGAAAAAACAGACCTCATCGAAAAAGTCAAAGCGATGGGCGAGGCGGAAATTAACCAACACAGCATCAATCAGCTTAAACGCTATCAGGCGATGTGGCGAGTAACCAGCACCACCAAACGAGCCGATGATCAAAAGCTATGGACCGAATTTAACGACGCGTGTAGCGCCATATACAATACACACCGGTCAAAACAACGCGAACAATATGCAGCAAGTGTTGAACACGTGACCCGTGCAAAACAAATAATAGGCGAGCTAAAGACATTACGAAACTCACCTGCTTCACTTGACGAAAAGGCCGTACAACTAATACAAGACGAGTTTCATTCACTGGCAGAATTTCCAGAACGCGACCAAAAATACCTTTTCCGTGATTTCAATCGCGCAGTAGATGGACTAGAGCAACAACGGCAAAAAATTACTGAATCTGCGCAAGCTGAAGAGATCCAAAGGCTGCGTAACAATGCCGTTTTATGCGGTCACTTGGAAGCATTGGTGGGCAATGCGCCAGACATTATCGCGCCCGACATAGAGCGAATAATGGCGGAGTGGGACGACGGCGAAAAAACCGACAAAGCACAATGGAAGAAAGCAATGAATCTTCGCAAAGACACAATCATTGCGCACCTGAAAGCCGAATCTACTCCAGACTACGAAGGTAATACCGCTTCCCGAAGGTTACTGTGTATCGAAAGCGAAATTCTACATGAGACAGAAACGCCTGCTGAAGACAAACAATTGCGCATGCAGTACCAACTGCAAAAACTTCAGGAAGGTATGTCTTCAGCTACAGCAGCGACTAAACAAGAGCAGTCGGCAGCACTTGAAATTCGATGGCTGACATCCTTTCCAGCTGACCCGGATGTGACTGAAAAACTAAACGCTAGATTTAACACGACATTAGGGAAATAAACTAAACGGCTAAAAGGTGAAAAGATAAGATGTGACCAAAGTCAGCTGCTGATGTATGAACACCTCGCTATTTCTTTTTTGCTGTAGCCGTTTTATGTTTTCTATTCAGATCGAGAGTCAGATATTCAAGCTCATCATCATTCGCTATATCCACTAGCGATGATGGTGAGTTATCTGTAGCGCTGTTCGACCCTGATCGATCTCCTTGCTGCGGAGCAGCTCTGACCTTGGCTGTGTTACTAGTCACAACATTTTCGTCGCCATGCATACGCACGCCACACTCAAGGAGCATTATCGATCCAGCCAGAACACCTTCCCGGATATCATTTGCTCGCTCAGCATCAAGTGCATTGACTCGAAACAATTCATCCAGTGCATGCATGAAAGGTATTTGCTCGGCAATTTGATCTACTGAATAGTTTTCCTCTTCTAAGCTGTTCGACGCCTCTTGATAAAGTGCCCGTATAACTCTCCGAGTCGCAGTAGCCACCTCGGGGTGCCCTCTAAAGACAACTGCTCTGTAGTGCAAGCCAGTCACAGATAACACCTCGAGCTCATCAGGTGACTCACCCGCAAGCTCAGCACAGCCCTGATAGACTAAATCAACACCATCTATCAGTCTTGAGATTCGGTCGGGGAAAGACGCCTTTTCTACCGCATCGTGGATACGGACTTTAATAACAGCTTTATTGCTGTCGGTCTGATCAGAGCCAACCACACAGTGCGTTTCTGAAAGTGCCAATAGTTTAGGCAGATGCTGAACGGCGAATTCCAGATTAGTCTGAAGCTCTGCAAGCGCCGGCAAATGGACGCTTTCGTCTACACCCGGAGCAGTGAGATCAAACCAGAAGGTAGGCGACTGTAACGATGTGAGGTGCAGTTTGTCGACTAAGGTGCTCTCAGATGGACCGTACGCTGCTGCGTAGTCCATGTATCGGTCTGAAGCATGTGCAAGGCCGTCATCTGCAGCGCACTTGCCGCCCCCGTCAATACCGCCTTTATAACTTTGTACCGCCGTTTGCACACCGGATACCTCTAACGCATTGAGCACGTTTTCAACAGCGCTTAGAAGTTGATTCAATTCCACAAGAGCATAATCATCGGCAGTAGATTGGTTATGAAGTAGTATGGCAGTATCGTGCCAATTGCCCAGTGGGTGCCAATATACAACTCTATCGCCTACCGCTTCAAAACTTCCTTCCAGATGCCCGCACCCACATGCGGGTCACTAGTACCGGTATGGTTAGACTACACTCTGGCGGTTTTTGTTCGGGAACTGCGAAATCGACGCAACCAAATCAACATCATTACTGACAAACTCACACCACCGCCACCAGTGGAGTTGCCAGTGAAGTTATCATTGCCACCAGACACCACGGCCCCACCAGAATCGTCACTAAGAGCTGACCCCACACTTGGGGTCGAAGCGAGTGGCGTAGTCGCAATTCGGAAATTATCAAAGTAGGCGTATTGATCCGTACTTGGCGCCCAGGACGGATCGTTACCCCCATAAAATGTACTGAAGTAAAACAAATTAATGCCAATGTTAGCGGTTTTTCGATACACAAAACTCGTTTCATTCAGCACTTTTTCTCCATCAAACCAAGCTTCCAGAATACCGTCAGCCTTACCCGGAGTATTCAGCACTACGCGATGCTGTATAGAATGCCATCGTCCAGGAGTCGCTGATTGATCCCAATGTTCGTCGTCACCATAGAAACTCTCCTGAGACGAATGATAAACATAGTTCTCCATAATACCGTCTTCACGCCACATACCTCTGGCACTCCAACCATCAAACCCGTCTGGAAAACCACCACCCGTATTGCACCCCGACCCGGGTGTTTTAGTGTTGTCGTAACCACAAAGACCAGGCAGCTTGCCACCTCTGACAAACTCAAATCCCGCTGCAAACTTTACGTCATAGGAAACGTAAAGCGCTTCATAGCTGTCGGGAAGTTCTGCGGCGAATTCCAGATCTGATAAAAACGCGCTTGCACCACCTGCACCATAAGTATTGCCTGGGTAAGTTACCCGCATTACATTACCGCGACCGGACTGCGGCACAATATCGACCCGCCCCTGATCAAAGCCCAAATGCCAGATCGGAGTATTCCAGTCATTATTCAATTGCGCTCGTGTGTAGGGACCAGTCGCAGTAGTGTCAAACCCTAGCTGAAATACGACCTCCGGCTTCGGCTTCTTACTCGAAGAATGTTTGCAACTGCGTTGATTTTCGTAGCCCCAGCCATCTCCGTTGCGATCGACCAGGCTAGCTGAACACACAGGAATGACTGAATTATCGGCTACAAGGCAGCTTACGCCGTTCTCAAACCCCCATCCATCACCATCAGGATCCGAAGTTGCACTATCGCAATCGGGATGTTCGGATTTTCGGGTTGCTGAAACGACACACGATAGACCGTTTTCCCAACCCCAACCATCACCGTCTGAGTCAGAAGATGCACTGGCACAATTCGGGTGCTCCGACTCTACAGCTGTGACGCGACAACTGCGTCCATTTTCCCAACCCCAGCCATCACCATCTGAATCTGATGATGAATTGCTACAAATCCCATACGTCATTGGCGCATCGTCGCCAATTAATGCCTTTCCAATCTCAGGCTCTCTAGTCTGACAAATTCTCTCTGTCCACCATGGCCATTCCGAATTGGTGTCATAAGAACAATTAACCACTGACGCATGGACAAGTGTCAATGAAAAACTATTGATCAACACTGCGCCTAAAAACCAGTACCTGAATTGCATCGCCTCTATCCCTTTAAACTAAATTGGCGCAGCAAATTAAGTCGGTTGCCGAAACCAAATAACAGGTGGTAATCAAAAAACGGCAATCTCAGCGAAATTCTTAAATTACGACTTTGACTTTTCAAGGATGAGTGGCAATAAATCTCCCATTTCTTACGACCTTAGGAACCAGAAAAAGAACATTTTTTCTCGTGCTGCGGTGGTGGGCAGCGGCGATCGCAAGGGCCTTTCGGATCAATCCGGCTGCGACCACGGTCTTCCCCGAGCCGGTTGGCATTTTGATAATCGCATAGGAGGCATGGCCGACGATGTTGAT
>JAVCKV010570891.1:0-10072 GCA_032274145.1 Herpochondria borealis | reverse complement strand
TCTGACGCCAGCTTTAGCTTGATCAACGTACTAGTAGCGCTGCTAGTACACGATACAAGGCTAGAAGCTTCTAGATTGGAACAACGCACGAAGACTTACTACGAGTTCTTCGACTGGTTACTACGCCCAATAATAGCTTAACTCGCTAACGCTTTCTCTCCGAGAACACGCTCTCCGAGCCCATCCTACGAGCTCCCCGAGCCATCCTTCCGCAAGCTTGCTAAGTTGTCTCAGCCCCGCTGATTCAGCTACCGAACTGTACTCACAGTGTCTGACGAGTCGCCGACAAGTCAGAATACAGGACCTTCCCTAGCGTCCTGGGAAACTGACGACGAGATCGATCGAAACCTTGCCGAGGTTCTCTCCGAGTCTGAAGAGTCTGACTTCTCCGAAGTAGACCCCAATCCTCCAACTACCGAAGTCGACGCAGCTGCTACCAGCTCCACCCCAGTCGACACACCAACCGCGAGTCGTACAGTCGCTCCTCCTGTTGCGGTTCCATCTGTTGTCCTTGCATCGCCGATTGCTCAAGTTACAACCATGGCAACAACCACTCCTACAGTCAGTGCCACTGCGTTCAAGCCAGATAAGCCCACCATGGGAGACCTGGTTCAACTCTCCGAGAAGTCCATTGACGCTTGGACAGGTGGCAAGCCAAAGGCAGATTGGTCTGGTCTACACGACCCCAACGCAATGTATCTCAACCCAAACCAGCTTCGCCCAACCTACGCAAGTGAAGCCCAAAAGAGTTACAACAGGCGTGGGCAAGGACCAGAAGTGAAGTTCAAGAAAGGAGACGACCTTGCTGACTTCATCTTGTCCTTTTGGGACATGCTCGTTGATCGAGGGATGGACACTATAGCATACCTCCCTGATCCTGAAGATGCGCAGCGCATGACAAATGTTGTTGAATGTCACGCCCGCTTCACCTTGGATTCGGCAAGTGAAAAGGGACGCCTCTTGGCGGCAAAATTTGACAAGTACGACAAAAACAACGACTCTGCTTCGAAGCATCTTCTGCTTGACTCACTGGACCCAGCCCTCGCCAAAGACATCCGAGTCTCACTCGAAAGTGACGCTCTCTTTGTCGAGGCGTGGATGGAGTTTATTGACTCCTGTCAATCCACCTCCATCGACCGCTTCGAAAAGCACAAGTCCAGCATTCGTGCTGTTTCTCCGTTCAAGATCTCCGGAGAAAATGTCGAAGAGATGGCAAAACTCTACCGCCAACATGCTATTGAACTTGACAAGGTAGGTCAATATGATCACAACTTGACAAAGGTCATGTTGGACACCTTCATCTTGGCTGGCGGAACCAACATCGACGCTGACGACTATCGGTTCGAGTTGCGTTCCCTCGCCACAACCCTCAACGCAGCACTGCTCCACATCGGGTTTATTTCGAAGATCGACGCCAAGAAATACATGAAGACCAACAAGCTTTTGTGGCGCGACGTCTGTACCAAAGCCGTGCGTCTCTATCGACAGAAGTTCGACAACAACAAGTGGCATCCTGCCAGGAATGCTCGTGATTCAAAGGCACCTCCAACCAACTTTGGAGCGCTCGCTTCAAGTGCCCTCGCAGCCTCCACTTCAGGTGCGCCAATTACCCCCGAGCTTTTGACCATGCTTCTCCAAGCCCAAGGTTCGTACGGGAATAAAGGCACCGGTGGCGGTGCGAAAGGCAACTGTTATGGTTGCGGCAAACCGGGTCACATGAAGCGTGACTGCCCAGAAAACAAGTCAGGTGGTGGTGGTCGTGGCAACGGTGGTACCCGACAGAATGGCGGTGGTCGAGGATATAAAGGCCGCCAGAACGATCGCGGTGGAAGTGGTCAACGTTCTTGGCGCAACACTCCCCCTGCCCCTGGTGCGCCCACTTTCACCATGCGAAACGGCAAACGTTTTGATTGGTGCGCCAAGTGTAATCGATACACGTGTACACACACGACTGATACACACACTGGCGGCGCCAACAAGAGCCCACCTGACGCTCAGCCCATGGCTGGGCTGTCTCTCGTCCCTGACCCCTCAGCCTGGATGGCAACCAGTTCCTTCAGTTTTTTTGAGTTGTTCACTTTCTTACTTCGCAAAATCATCTTTTTGGGACAAATTATGGTCGGGTTCGGGTGCATTTTCCCAGTCTTTGCTTGGCTATATGTCGAATGTCCATGGAATTGGAATGACATTATGACCCTTCTGAGTGACAATCCGTGGTCATTGTTGGCACCTGGATTCTGGTGCATCACCCTCCTCACGACCCTTTCGATGCAATTTGGAGTAATCTCTTTTCGGGAACCTGACCCCCCGGAAGAAATTCAATCTCGTTCTGAACGACGTCGCACTGCTCGTGCTCACCAGCGTTTCAACAAGTTCAACGCTAACCACGGCACCAATCGCCGTATTCGCACGTGCGGTTTGCACAAACGCTACCCACTGCATCTCCGCTCCCGTGGACACTACACTGGAGCTCACGCTCCCACCTCCAACACTCGCCATCATTGGGAAGTCGGTGCTCGTCTTCGTGAGCAGTCCATTGCACTTGATCGCAAACGATCCCGTTATTCGCATCATCATGGCCATCCTGGTGGAGAGGGAAGGAGCCACGTCACCGCCGCTGCCCCAAATTCCGTGTATCCACGTCATGATCCTGGTCCCCCTCGAGCTCCAATACGTCGTCGCCGCCGAGCTCGTCAACATCGTGGGCAACGCCCGCAGTATCAACCAGTAATGGCCACTGCACGAAAGGACGGCGATCTTGGCAATCTTACCTGGACTCCCAAGCAGCGCAGTGCCTTCTCTCGCATCATAAATCATGCCTTGATGGCCCGAGTCGATTGCAATTTCTCTCCTGCTATTCTCCGAATGGCTCTCCAAGCTCCTGTCAAGTTTCGAAGCTCACTCCCTGGAGCTTCAACCTTCAGTGTGATGTGGGACTCCGGTGCTAGTATGAGCATCTCATACGTCAAGAAAGACTTTGTTGGCCCCATTCTACCTGTCGGTTGCCTCATGCGCCTCAAAGGCATTGCCAAAGGGCTCAAGATTGAAGGTCAAGGTACCGTTCAATGGGCCTTTCAAGACGAAGCAGGACAACTACGAATTGTAAAAGTACCAGCCTTCTACGTGCCTGGAGCAAGCGTGCGTCTCCTCAGCACGTCCAGTTTACTTCAAACCTACCGCGAAGAAACCATCACCTTGGATCCACATGCCGCAAGATTATCTGGCATTGCCTCCAACCCACTCCGTGGGCCAGTCTTGGCTACCATCGATCCTCAGAATAACATTCCTACAGCTACCGCTTACCGTTACGAGGATATCCACATTGGAACTGAAGCTCTCAATTCAACCATTTCATCCGTGTCAGTCAACAACATGAACCTGTCGGAAGCCGAAAAGGAACTACTCCGCTGGCACTACAAATTGGGACACATGGGGTTCCGCAAGATTCAAGCGCTGATGCGCAGTGGTGTGCTAGCGCACAGTCAGGCTCAACGATCCCTGCACACAGCGTGCGCCAAGCTGACTCTCTACCCTAAGTGCACTGCCTGCCAATATGGGAAGCAGAGAAGACGACCAGCACCAGGCAAAACATCCCACCTCGTAAGGGATAGAGCTGGTATTCTCCGCAAGGAAAACCTCGTCCCAGGCCAAAGAGTCTCGTGCGACCATTTCATATGCTCCACGAAAGGTCGACTCTTCGGTTCCCGTGGCAAAACCGCCGACAAGGACATGTTCACAGGTGGAGCAATTTTTGTTGATCATGCTACCAGCTATGTTGAAGTTGAGTTTCAGAAACATTTAAACTCTCACGAAACGCTCGCTGCCAAAGACAACTTTGAGGCAAAGTGTCATGATCATGGTGTTACTGTGCAAGGTTACCTGACGGATAACGGCTCAAGCTTTACGTCACGCGCGTTCTCCGAGCGCCTCTCGGTGTTCAAACAAGTTATTCGGTTTGCCGGTGTTGGTGCTCACCACCACAATGGCATCTCTGAAAGAGCCATTCAGAACATCATGTCCATCGCCAGAACAATGATGCTTCATGCCGCCATTCACTGGCCAGACGTGGCTGACGCCAGTCTCTGGCCAATGGCCGTGCAGCACGCAGTATTTCTCTACAACCACGTGCCAAATGAAAATACTGGACTCTCCCCAGTCGACCTGTTTACCCGTTCTCGTTGGCAACAGTCGAAATTTCACGATTTACACGTGTGGGGATGTCCGATGTATGTCCTGGACAAGAAGATCCAGGATGGAAACAAGCTTCCCCGGTGGAAACCACGGTCGACCCGCCAGATCAACATGGGTCTGTCGTCCAAACACGCAAGCACCGTTCCATTGGTGTTAAACCCAAACTCTGGTGCCATCACCAGTCAGTTCCACGTTGTGTTTGACGACTGGTTCGCTACCATCGCTACCGAGACCAGTGCCCTGCCGGACTTCAACTCAGACGAGTGGATGCGTCTCTTCGGAGACTCCACCTTTCAATACATCTTCGACGAAGATGATCGTATACTGTCTGGCGATCCTACGGATGTTGCCAGAGCCTACGAACAACGTGACATTGTACAGAGTGCAATGCAAAATGTGGAACCTATTTTACCGTTACCCGTAACAGCTCCACCAGCTGTGACCTCCGTGGACCTATCTGCGCCTGCCTCCATTGAATCGACTCCACAGCAACCCGCTCAGCCATCAGTTCCACCTCCAGACCTGAACCCAGTCTCTGCTGAGAGGGA
This sequence comes from Herpochondria borealis, assembly GCA_032274145.1. Taxonomy (NCBI): domain Eukaryota; phylum Rhodophyta; class Florideophyceae; order Ceramiales; family Ceramiaceae; genus Herpochondria; species Herpochondria borealis. Next base: position 5,333 of record JAVCKV010570891.1, on the reverse strand, counting down.
GGAATGGGACCTTCCACCCTTGGTTCCCCGTTCGTCAATTCAGAGGGAGAAGGAGACACCTATTCGACAGGCTCCAACCCCACTTCCATCACAGCCTTCCCCAGCTCCCCGCACAACCCCGCCAGTGCCAACTCCAAGACCTATTCCAACGCCTGCTCCGCAGCAATCAGCCCCTCGCCGCTCCACCCGTCTCACCAACTCTCCAAGTTCAGTTTCAACCACCACCGTCGCAACGCAACCATCGCGTCGTCCAGCACGTCAACGTGGCTGGAGTACTCCACGCCTTGGATACGACGGAACCCAAGGAGGAGGCTACCTCAGTACTCTGCAGCCAGACTTCCTTACTGTCGATATCGACGGTATCGAAACTCCATCCTCAGTCGTCATCGACAAAGAAACCGTCGCTTTCCACCTCTCCATACTCGCACGAGAAGCATCCAACGACAATTACTTTGCCGCTCTCAGAGCCGCTGTCGCCGACCCCGACACTCTGAGCTGGGATGGTGCAATGGGAGAACCAGACCTTCGCGATCAATGGATCGAGGCCGCTGCAAAAGAGATCAAGGCGCTTGAGGACAAAGAAACCTGGGACGAAGTCCCCATCAGTGACGCGAAAACCAGAGTCTTACCTGGACTGTGGGTCTTTCGTCGCAAGCGTACCCCTGACGGGACCATCAAGAAGCTCAAGGCACGCTACACATGCAGAGGTGACCTCCAGGAGGGAGAATTCGACACCTACGCTGCAGTCGTAGCCTGGAGCACCATTCGAATGATTCTAGTGGTGTCCTTGATGCTTGGTTGGCACACTCTTGCCATTGATTTCAGTTCTGCATTTGTGCAAGCAAAGCTGGACACACCAGTCTGGATCCATCTTCCACGAGGATTCCAGTCTTCCAAAACCGGAAAGACATGTTTGAGGCTCAAACGCTCATTGTATGGATTGTCTATTGCCCCAAAGAAATGGATGGAACACCTTCACAGTGCCCTCATTGATATGGGCTTCAAGCAAAGTTCTTTCGATCAATGTCTTTTCTACAAAGACGGAGTTCTCATCGGCACCTACGTCGACGATTGTTGTTGCGCATTTAAGGAAAAGAAACTATCGGATATATTCGTAAATGACCTTCGCAAACGTGGTTTCGAATTGACAGTCGAAGGTTCTCTCGAGGAATTCCTTGGAATCAAACTTGTTAGAGACGAAAACGGAACCTTCAACCTCACCCAGCAAGGACTTATCGACAAGATTATCAAAACCACTGAACTTGAAGACTGCAACCAGAACTCGGTACCAGCTGTGCCTCGCACCCTTGGTATTGATCCAGAGGGAGAGCCTATGTCCGAAACGTGGTCGTATCCAAGTGTCGTCGGAATGCTCCTCTACCTATCTACGAACACCCGCCCTGAGATCCAATTTGCAGTCTCACAAGTCGCCCGATTCAATCACTCTCCAAAACAGAGTCATGCCGTCGCAATCAAGACCATTGTTCGTTACTTGAAGGGAACTCGCGACAAGGGAATGATCATTTCTCCAAATGGATCATTCGACCTTGACCTCTATGTTGACGCGGACTTTGCAGGACTCTACAAGTCTGATCCTGACGCAAGTCCAACCGCCGCAAAGTCTCGCATGGGATATGTCATCATGCTAAGTGGATGCCCTTTGATCTGGCAATCCAAGCTGTTGCAGGAGGTTTGCCTCAGCACCACTGAAGCTGAATATTCCGCACTTTCGCATGCTCTCCGCAGCCTAATCTCCATCCGTCGACTTCTTCGTGAACTCGTTTCAAACTTGAACATCACTGGAAACAAGGACGTCCCAACCATTCGTGCTCGCGCCTTCGAGGACAATGCCAGCACTCTTCAGCTGGCTGTGTCCCACCGCCTCACCAATCGCACTCGCTACTTCTTGGTCAAGTGGCATTGGTTCTGGGAACATGTGAAGGCTGCAGTCGATCCTCTCATCATTGTGAAGATTGACACTAAGCTGCAAATCGCCGACATCTTTACCAAAGGAACTTCGAAGGAAATCTTCGAACGCCTCCGCAAGATGTTGAATGGATGGTAACCATCCTCACTACCCTGCGTATTCTCTATTTACCTCAATGAGAGGGAGAGTCGCAGTCTGTCTGTAAACCGCCTACGATGTTCTACTCACAAGACTCGGTGCGTGACTCTTGTTACGATCGTTATCTGTGGTACGATATCATCTGGGATAGCTATGGGATCTGTTGTGGGATCGCCCAAACATGGACGATCCATAGATTCATCTAGGAAATAGCTCATAATTTAGAACAGTATTATTGTGTGAAACAATAAGTCTGACGCCAGCTTTAGCTTGATCAACGTACTAGTAGCGCTGCTAGTATACGATACAAAGCTAGAAGCTTCTAGATTGGAACAACGCACGAAGACTACTCCACTTTTGGGAGCGTTTCAAAAAATGATTCTCAATTGATGTAATATATGTAGTATGAGCGATCCGAAACAAAACACCTGCCGCATCACATAAAGCAGCCGCCTGAACCATGACCGAAGAGGAACGTGAAAATAAGAAACAGAGGTCTACGTCTCCGTTTTCCATACGGGCCCTCTCTACATTTGACGCTGTCACAAATACAGTGACAGGGGCTGGTGCGACGGAAGCTGCTGCTCTGCGGGAATCACTCGAAAAAGGGGAAGTGAAACCGATGGTTCACGCGCTCTTGATGAAAAAGAGACTTCCCAAAATGACCTTGTCAACGCAGAATAACGTAAAGTTTGAGATTGGAGGTAGGGAGGAAGAGACGTCTACACGGTTGCATCTTGTAGCTATCGGAGAAGGTAAATGGAAAGGGGTTATTCAGAGCAATGGGAAAGCCATTGAAGAGATCATAGAATACGGTTCACCAAATTCCAAGACTTGGTACTACGATAAGAACGCAGCCAAGTATGCTGTGGAACTTCTCAACACCCCCGCAGAGATGGTTGGTAAAGGCATTGAAGTCACAAAACTCCCATTTATTGAATTGGTTGAGACCAAAGAACAGCATAGTGTTTTGGTGACACGACCAGAGTCGAGAGGCGTCGTTGCCGATGTTTTCGCTCGAATTAATGAACATTCTTCCACGCTTGGACTTGTCACCGCAATCACGGGCCCACCAGGTATTGGCAAGTCATGGACTCTAATATATGTTCTGCAGCAGGCTCTGCTGTATGAGGATGCCTGTGTCATCTTCTTCGCCCAGAAACGAAACAAAGCCTTTTTGTTCATTCGTCGTGGGGAGAAAATCTATGCGTGGCAAGCGGGAATCGACAAACCCACTTCTGATTTTTGCAACGTTAGAGAGGCATTAGCTCTGTTGGATCCACGCGAAGCCAAGAGTGGGGGAGCTACAGTCCCACCGACAGCTTGCCCACTCATCTATGCTGCCTCCAACAACTTGAAACACTTTACACAGGGACATGAGAAGACTCACCCTGACACGAAAAGATACTTGGGTACTCCCACCACTGATTCCCTGTCCGTAATCTTGAAGCACATTCTACCAGATGTCGCAATCGACGAGGCGCTCAAGCGCACAAAGGATGTGACTAACGCGGTGCGTTACATCCTCACCGACGCGATGTACAAAGCTAGAATGGATGAAATTCGGACAGCATTGGGATCCCTTGTTGACCAACACATAACAGCGATTCTGTCAGCAAAGGGTATGGGCATGGTTGACGATCAGGGCAGCCTTAACAGCACTGTTCCGGGAACTCTTTTAATGGTTGGCCCTGAGGTCGGTGTTGCACCGGCGCACCCTCCTCCTCCCAATGATGAGGAAGATACTGAGATCGAGGAAAACATGGAAATCGATAGCCACAGATCTGGTGCGAGCTTGGGATACGAAGGAGAGTGCATCAACTACGAGAAGAGAGTGATCACTGTGTCGACAGAAGAGGTGATGAGCAAGGTGCTACAGTTGAACCGAAAATCCATCTTATCATTTTGGGGTGTGGTTTACTGCGACGAGTCTGCAAAAATGAGCAGGGAGATCGAGAAACTGTTTGCGGCTGACCTGCGGGACAAAAGAGGTGTTACCGTAAGAACACAAAAGTGTAAAACCAAATCCAAGGATTTGCTTGTCGGTGAGGGTCCGCTAGTCCTCCGACAGTCAATGAACCTGGACTTACTTGAACCTGCGAACGAGAGAGCGGCGTGGGAGGCACTTGGTGCCATCTTCACAAGTTCCGGGAGACAAGCAGCCGTCATGCCCGACCGTTTTCCAATCATTGATGCTGCGGGGCCCGGTCGCTGTGTTCATCAAGTGACAGTAGGAAAGGATCATACAAAAAGTGCAGCTGCCATGCTAATGCTCCTCATCGTGGCAGGGCTGTTGATGCAGGACAAGGGTACAGGAAAGCTGTCACAGTGCTCCACCATGAGCAAAATTTTGTTCTATTGGGTTGTTCCGCCAGACCGATTTCGTGGCTGGACAGAGAAGGTTGCCAAAAAGTACACGGTGCATGTCCCAGATGGCTGGGACAAGCTCAGTTTGGGGCTGAAATCTAAGCTGCAGCAGGCGGTCGAGCAAGAAGACGACGTTCTGAAGAGGGATGAGCTGCAGAGAGAGCTTGTGGAAAACGCCCGCGTGAGGGAAGCCAACTGGATGGTGTTTCGCTCTTGTTTCAATAAGTATGTTGAGCAGCATGTCCTTGAAATGCCACTTAAGCCTAGTTTCGCGAATCCATCATTGCTTCCATAGGTTGCACCAGTCAGTCGCACACTTTATCATTCGGCGAACTTGGGTATGAACCTATAAGCTGTATGATGTTCGAGCGTTAAACAAACTAGTGTTACTTTGAATACCCTACAACCGACTAATCACTACTCTAGTGCCTCGTCTTGGGCCATGCCCAAACGGGAATGACCCGTGACCAATTGGCACCACTCAATGTGCCTCTGTATGAAGATAAAGCCTGCGGCCCTCCCGCCTCAAAAGTTAGCAAACTTCCCTCGAGTAGGTGCTCTATCGTCCAGCGACTCGATTTTTTTGGTGCAGACCTAAATTTCATGCTAGCTAGCCGTGTTAAGTTGGACTACAAAAATGAGTGGGTCTGACGACCCATTCCCATTTGGGCATGGTATGAATGTAGCTAAAAGGAGGGCCAAAACGGGTCATATTAATGTTGTTGGTACCAAGAAAAGGAAGGAAGACTCTCTCACGGCTCTTATAGACTACCTTGCCAATCAGACAGATGCGCTTTTCCATGTGGAAGCTGCGCGACTAGAAGCAAGCCGCGTGGAAAATGAGATTGAGCGATCTGGCCAAGCTGAGTTGCAGGAGCTCAAGAAAGCACACGCCGAAGCT
>JAVCKV010570880.1:0-10073 GCA_032274145.1 Herpochondria borealis | reverse complement strand
CGCCCAAAAATGGTCGGAGCAAGCCGCCTAGCATAAAATAACTCGCCCGTCTAGCCCCCCAAATTTAAGACGTTTACAAAGGGATACAATAATTTCAATCTATGAAGGTGTTGGGCTCTTCAACTTAATGTGAAAATTAACGATCAATTATCAAACAACTGCAACTACGTCTTTGTTCTTTTCCCACCCAACAAATCCATCACTATCATCACCGCTGCCCCTGCGACGATAAAGCCGAGTGCTATCCATGTTGTTTGATCATTCCACTGAGGTAAAAACCTTTCATAGACTTTACTCTTCACTTCACCCCCAATAACTACAGACTTCTCCATGTTAATTTCCTTCCAAGGCCAAATAATGTAAAGCGAACCTGCAACAAAACCAGTAATAAGAGCTGTAGTAAGATCATGATATTTTTTAAACAACCAGCTTAAAAAACGCGAAAGAATAGCTACTCCAACTACAGCACCTACTCCTACCGGGATTATTATCGGCAACGCATCCCCCCATTTTTGAGCTCTGAGATCATTCACTGAATTTAAAATCAGCATATAATTACCCATAAGAAGCAATACAAAAGAACCTGACACTCCAGGTAGAATCATACTACACATCGCCACAGCTCCGCATATAGCCAAGTATAAATAGTCTCTATTTTCACTCGCCTGAGGAACAAATGCCAAGGAAAGTGCCATAGCACAACCTAGTAACAACAATAGCACACAAGTAACATTCCATCGCGTTACCATCTTTGCGACAGAAAGGATAGAAAGAGCTATCAAACCAAAAAATAAAGAAGATGTGTAGACTTCATAATTTGCATAAGACCACTCTAAGACCTTTGCCAAAGAGGCAACACTGACAACAACTCCGGCCCCAAGAACAGTGAGAAAAAACAAATCTACATGTCGAACAAAATCTCCAACCCTCTTTTTCTTTAACATTCTCAATGCCGCCACATCAAATGATTTGATAGCATTCAAAAGCCTTTCATAAATACCTGTTATAAATGCCACAGTTCCTCCGGACACACCAGGAATCACATTGGCAGCTCCCATCGCAAAACCTTTTAGAAATACAAAAATCCAGTTCATCATTTTAAATTATACCAATACCCATGCAATAGTTTGAGAGCAGAGGCCATGCCTAACTACCTGATCTGACCATTTCCTCTAACGCGATATTGATAAGAAGTTAGTTCTTTCAAAGCCATTGGCCCTCGAGCATGAAGCTTATCTGTCGAAATACCTATTTCAGCTCCAAAACCAAATTCCTCTCCGTCACTGAAACGCGTGGACACGTTGTGATACACACACGCAGCATCAACTTGTGTTAAAAACTTCTGAGCAGTTTCAGCATTATCAGTCATGATACAATCTGAATGACCAGAACCATAAGTATTGATGTGGTCTATCGCTGCCTCCACAGAATCCACCACTTTAACCGCAAGGATATAGTCTAAATACTCTGCCTCCCAATCACTCTCCTCCGCAGCACTTGCTCTATCTCCTAAAATAGCACACGCAGCTTCATCCCCTCTTAACTCCACATCGTGAGAGTCCAAGGCCTTTGAAAAACGTGGAAGAAATGACTCAGCAACATCACGGTGCACAAGAAGTGTCTCCAAAGCATTACAGACAGAAGGCTTCTGTGTCTTAGCGTTATCAGCCACACTGATAGCCATTTCCAAGTCGGCATTCACATCCACATACGTATGGCAAATACCATCGTAATGCTTGATCACTGGCATACGAGCAAGTGAAACTACTGTCTCAATCAACCCCTTACCACCTCTCGGAATAATTAGATCCAGCCACTTATCCATACCAGCCATGACCTTAACACTTTCTCTATCAGTAAAAGGAATTAACTGTATTGCAGCTTCAGGAAGGCCGACCCTTTCGCCACCGTGCTGAAGTGCTGCCGCAATAGCTTTATTGGAATGAATAGCCTCTGATCCACCACGAAGGATTGTTGCATTTCCTGATTTTAAGCAGAGTACTGCAGCATCAGAAGTCACATTCGGTCTGCTCTCATAAATGATTCCAATCACTCCGATAGGAACTCTTACTTGTTCAATGGTCATTCCCTTCGGATGTACCCACTCATCTATTTGCTCTCCTACAGGATCATGTAAATCAGCAACTTTCTCAATACTTACTGCGATAGCTTCGATCCTTGCCTCATCAAGCCTCAGACGGTCCAAGAGAGCCTTAGACAATCCCTTTTTTTCACCAGCATTTATGTCTTTAACATTCTCTGATACAATACCGACTGCATCCTCACGAAGAGCGTTTGCCATGCTGCGAAGAATTTCATTTTTCTGTTCATTGCTTAACACAGCCAATTTTAAAGCCGCCTGACGTGCTGCTTGGCCCATGCCATATATTTGTTGAGCAATTTCTTCTGGTTTCATGATATCAAAAATTTAGTTCCTATGCCTTCGCCTGAGAGAAGATCAAGTATGTTTTCAGGATTACGACCATTAGCAATGATTGTCTCAGTTCCTCGTTCCACCGCGTATTGCACAGCCTTCAATTTCGACTTCATTCCTCCTATAGAAAACTTGCCTGAATCCTCCCTGGCATAGCTCAAAACTTCCATTACGTTTTTCACTTCAGTAACGATACCTTCACCTTCCGGAGGTAACAACCCATCCACTGAAGTTAATAATATAAGACGTTTAGCACCTATCAAGCCAGCGACACGAGCCGAAAGCATATCATTGTCACCCACGCTAATCTCTTCAACAGCGACTGAGTCATTTTCGTTAATAATCGGAACGATATCAGGAACTGCCAGCAACTGCTCCAAAGTATCAAAAACTCTCTTGCTACGCTCCTCAACGTTGAAGTCTTCAGCAGTCAAAAGCAACTGCCCCACCGTAAGATCAAAATTTTGAAAAAGCGACTGATAATTATGCATAAGACGCGTTTGCCCTACTGAGGCACACGCTTGTCTCAAAGACACATCTTGCGGATAGGAACTGAGTCTCAAGTCCGCTATTCCAGCTCCCACCGCTCCACTGGAAACCATAATACATCTATGTCCAGAAGCTATAGCTTCTGATACAGCTGTAACTAGTCTGACCAACGAGGCTCGATCTAACTGACCGTCATCTTCACGCGTAAGCACTCCAGTCCCCACCTTGATTATCGTCAAGTCTTGTTCGCTCATAACTCCACTTCGGTTGTGCTGGAGTTATATATAGCCTGACACATCGCAGGGAAAATCTGCTTTTTCCTGCTAACCACACCAGGAGCATTCCAGATCCTTGGCTCGCTCTGCTCGTAAGTCAAAGCGTTTGCAATTTTTTCTGATCCTGCAGATAGAATAGTCGAAGTATGCGAAGAAATATCAGTTACTGCAATAATAGCTATGTCATACCCTTTTTCTGCAACCAATTTTTCTAATGCTCCTCTAATCTCCTCTACTCTCGAAGGAAGCGAATCGACAACAATTTCTTCGACTTGAGAAATGCTCACAAAGGCACCACCCTCATTAAACTCCTTGCGATCTACCCCAACAATCTCATCAGCTGTACCATGCAATAACAATGAACCAGCCTCAAAAAAGCCTTTGGTGAACTCAGCCGCATCAATTTTAGCAATTTCACACAGCCACTTTAATATTTCTCTATCAAGATTGGTCGTAGTTGGTGAAGTAAGATTCAACGTATCTGAAATTAATCCTGCGCATAAACATAGAGCGATACCACGTGTGGGTTCAAGATCACGATACATGAACTTTCGAGCAACCAAAGTGCAAGTAGAGCCTACCGGTTCATTCAAATATGTAATCGGCTCAAGAGAAACAATATTCCCGGCCAGCCTATGGTGGTCAATCACTTCAATAACATGAGCTTCCTCCACTCCTTTTACAGCTTGAGAATACTCATTATGATCTACCAACACCAAACGTTTCCGAGGTGGTTTGATTAAATCGGATTTAGAAAAAGTACCAATCAAAGCAAGAGAACCTGTTGCGACCACAGGAAAAATATCTTGTGAGCTCGCGGTCAACTTATCTTTGAATCCACTGATAGCTTCAGACTCCTGTACACAAATAAAATCTTCGGTAAGGGCACTCTTTACGCCCCTGGAACAACGCACTAACTGCACCGTAGTAGCAGTGTCATGCTTACTATAGATAATTGCTATTCCTTTTTTTCTAGCTTTTTTGAGCAACTCATCACCGACCTTGAAGCCACCACTAATAATCATGCCCCTCACACCTCCCTCAATCGCCAGCTCGTGCACATTTGGTCTATCTCCGCAAATAACGATTTTCTTCTCAGATGGGGAGTCTTCGTTGACTATCAAACGACTTTTTGCAGTCTCGACACTAGAAGCAGCGACGAAAAGCACTAGTTCTTCTTCTTCATCTGCTTCTGGCAAACCTGCTCCAACTGACTCACCCTTCAAGGTTTCTAAAGCATTTCTCATGGAGGTATACACAGTTTTCACGGGAGTACCCGATGTCTGAGAAGGCATCATCAACTGTAGTAAATCCACTAACTTGAGGATACCCACCACCTTAGCCGTATTCCTCAACACAGGCACACTACGCATGTTTGCCTCAACCATTGTACGATATGCAGAAAGAATGTTATCATTCAAACACACGAAATAATCGTTCTTTTTCACCAGATCCCCTGCTGTAGCTCGAACATCAGTCACTAACCTAGGTGCAGGCAAGCCAGCTTGCTCCAACACCCAATTGGTTCTTTCTGGGATGTCTCCACAACAAATGGGCTCGACTGACTCATAACCAATAGCTTCCAATAGATGAGCATGTCCAATAGCCGAACAAATTGCATCCGTATCAGGATTTTTATGGCCTACAACATACAGTGGTTCTGATTTCTCGTATAACATATGTCCTAAGTATTTGATGTAAAGAGGTAGAAAAAGAGAATAGGTGCTAACAGAGCTATATCAGCCAGCACACGTTGTCCATCCAATGTAAAATAAGTTCTGACACGGTTCACAACCTGCAAAATCCCGCATGCCGCCATTATTGCATAAAAATAAGGCTTTGATGGCTCAATCGCACCAAACATAGTGTAAAATAGACAAAAACCAATCAAAGCAAAAATACCCATTGTTAATATTAGCTCATTTGTTGCCTTTACCTCCTCATTGTCAGATTTCCTTGAATTCTCCCAGAGATCACACGCCGTAATATTCAACATACAAAGCAAACCAAAAGTGACCGTTTCAATAGTACCAATGACCAGTCCAATATGCTCCAATGTCATCCTTACAGCATTCCACAGCATATCAAAAACTCCCATGAACACGTTTTTCTGATCATCAAACAAAGGATAGAAAACGTCGTTAATAACAAAGTCCGAGTTAAACTGATACATTCGAGCAGGAATAGCCACTCCCATGGCAAAAATCATGCCTGCTGCTAAATTCTTTGAATAAGGTATCGTGGACTGTTGAAACGGCACCGAGAGCAAATACAAAAAAATCGATATGATCACAGCAATCCCAGCCGAAAGCATCGTCGCCGGCAGATTATACATGCTAAAATAGATCGAATAACCAATGACTCCCAAAACAATAGGCAAAAGAATCTTCCTATATTCCCAACTAAATCTATGCCTGTAGCTGTCCGTTGCTGACCTTTTGCCAAACCAAACGTCAACAATTCGGTCAATCACATAAACACTCCAAACAGCACCAAACAACACATAGAGAGAAGAGGGTTCAATATACTGTAAGTTAAAAGCCTTCTTTAGCATCCAAACCCATGCGACAGCCACCAATGGAGCGTCCAAACTCAATGTGTTCGGCCATAACCAAAGTGGTGTGGATTTCTTTCCCATGTTTTTATAAAACAAAAAGTGCTCGTGACCAACGTAACAAGCACTCGTTCAAAAAGTCTATCGTGTACTTTGCACTCTAATCCTTTTCTTTACGTTTTTCGTTCTGGCCTTCAGATTTCTTCAGCTTTCCCTCACGGTATTCGTCATAGAAAAATGCTTTTGAGCCATAACCGTCCAGAGGAATGTAATGCGACACTTCTACCTTCTGAACCGGCTTGTTATCCTTATCCATAACAACGTTACCTTGCCCATCTGTCTCGTATACAGGGTCTCCGTTTAAATCATAAATCGGAGTTTTCTTGGTCTCCACTTTATTCTCCCAGCGATGTTTCTCACACGACACTCCTGCCAGAGCTACTGCCGCTACCGCTAAAACTGTAAAATAACGCTTCATCTCGCCCCTTTGGTAAGCAATGAAACAAAGAAAGCAAGACTAAAATCCCATTACTCGACACGAAGCGGAGCAGGCACAGCCACCACCTTCATTCCTGCTGATTGAGCTGCCATCATTCCCGCAGGAGCATCTTCAAACACTAAACAATCAGCCGGATCGATTCCAAGCCTGGAAGCAGTTTCAATATAGATATCAGGAGCCGGCTTACCACACTTTACGTCGTTAGCTGTCACCACCTCGTCAAAAAGATCGCTAATACCAACAGCCTGCAACGTCTTCTCTACCACAACTCGGCTTCCTCCCGTCGCCACACCTAGAGGCATTTTACCCCGAAGAGATTTCGCAAAATCAACCACATCATCAATCAAAATCAACTCGTCCAAACTCTCCAAAAACGCTTCCCGCTTTGCAAGTGATACGAATTCAGGATCCAAGTGCAAATTATGTTCACCGTTCAACTCTTTAACAATGTCTTTAGTAGGACGGCCTCCCATAGCGTAAAAAACATCTTCCGGAAAAATATCTTTTGGTGCTCGAGCTTTGCAAAGTGCAGCTCTCCAAGCCTTAAAATGAGCTGGCATGGAATCCACCAAAGTGCCGTCCAAATCGAAGATTACCGCTTTATAACCTTCCTTAGGGATATTTAAAGAATCAAAATAGTGCATAGCGGGGGCTGTGTGCCACGCAGGTATTTTTTTTCAAGCGATAATATTTAGCACAACGTGACTTTTCCGTCAAAAAGACATAAAACAAATCTCAAAAAAATACGTAAAATATTCACCATTAGTTCATTACAACCCGTTCAAAGGCATCACAAAATACATCTTTTTTTTTCATAAATAGCTCATAAATTTTATAACTTCTTCACTTAGAAAATCAAAAAATGAAAACAGGTGCTTTATTTTTACCTGCTGAGAGGCCAAAATCAAAGTATTTTAGCTTGCATCTGCCAAAGACTAAGCTAGGCAAAAGTCATGGCAACAGAAACCACACTCATTCTTTTCAAACCAGACTGTGTTACCAAAAACCTGTCCGGTGAAGTTCTCTCACGTTTTCTCAGCGAAGGCCTAGAAATCCGAGGTATTAAAATGATGACACTCAGCGACAGCCTGCTCACTGAGCACTACGCACACGTCGCAGATAAGCCTTTCTTCCCTGAAATAGTAAAATTCATGCAAAGCTCTCCAGTAGTTGCTCTCGCTCTTGAAGGTCAAAACGCAATCAGTCGTGTTCGCGATCTACTCGGCCCGACGAACTCACAAGAAGCTCCAGCAGGAACCATCCGCGGTGACCTCGGAGAAAATATGATGATCAATGTCTGTCACGCCTCAGACGGCCCAGAAACAGCTGCAACCGAAATCAAGCGTTTCTTCGGTGAAGGAGAAGTATTCTCCTTATAAGCTTTCGATAAATTAGAAGTATTTGCAATCAGCCATCTGAGTCATGTCAGGTGGCCGATTTATTACCACAATAACACAAACAGTATGTATTTTACTCTGTAGAGGTCGATTCTAGCAACAAATGGCTGATAAACTCTAGACTATGTAAAAAAAAACTTGCTGTTACCCTTTATTCATGTTGTTTTCCCGCTCCGACTGCTGGACTCAGCGCCGCTGAATACTCATTAGAGGCTGCTCGATATCCTAAGTAGTTGATTCATAAAACTAACCAAATTAAGGTGGATCAAACCATCTAATTAACGTAAACACATTAAACAAATGTCATACGCAGTATTCAAAACAGGCGGCAAGCAGTATCGCGTCAAAGAAGGCGATATCCTTGATGTAGAGAAACTTAACATCGAAGAAGGTGCAGAAGCCACATTCGAAGAAGTTCTTCTCGTAAACGACGGTGAAAGCACAACAGTAGGAGCACCTACAATTGAAGGTGCCACAGTAAAAGCTAAAGTCTTGGAACAATTCCGTGGCAAAAAAGGTATCGCTTTTAAGTTCAAGCGTCGCCAAGGCTACCACAAGACAAAAGGCTATCGTCGCCATCTCACCAAACTTGAAATCACAAGTATCAAGTAATTCATCCATTTTAACCAAGTAGAAATACAGACTCATGGCTCATAAGAAAGGACAAGGCTCCGTAAAAAACGGACGCGACTCACGCAGCAAGCGTCTTGGCGTTAAAAAATTCGGCGGTGAAGTTGTTATACCAGGCAACATCATCATTCGCCAGCGCGGCACCAAGTGGAGACCAGGCAAAAATGTAGGTCTCGGCAAAGACCACACTATCTTCGCTCTTGAAGCAGGTAACGTTTACTTCGATCAATCAGGTCGCCGTGTCAACGTTGCTCCTGCTACAGCTGAAGCATAACATCCTCAAAAAATAAAAATTTCAAAAGCTCACTCGGCTCAGAGTGAGCTTTTTTATTTTACCGATCTAGCTTACAAGCTTTCTCATGAATAATTCCGCAATTGAACAAGTCACCTTTACCGCGATCGATTTTGAATCAGCAGGGACCGCCAGCGGAAAAACCGATGCTCCCATCCAGATAGGCACAGCTTCTTGGAACATCCGTCAGGGAATCACTGACACTTGGATGTCTTATATTCACACTGACCACGACATCACCTGGGCTGCACAAAAAGTTCACGGCATCACCAAAAAAGAACTCGCTGACGCACCAAAGATGACTCTACTTTGGCCTGAAGTGAAAAAGAGATTAGCCAGCTGTGCTCTCGTCGCCCATGGCTATGGAACCGAAAAACGCTTCCTCCGAGCTTTTCCGGGACATGGATTTGGTCCTTGGATCGACACTCTTCAACTAAGTAGAAAAGTCTGGCCTAACTTAGAGTCACACTCTCTAAGCTCCGTCTGCAAACATTGTGATATCATCGAGAAAATAAAAAATATCGTGCCACATAAAACATGGCATGACGCCCTTTTCGACGCCACAGCATCAATGATTCTATTAAATTTCATTATCGAAGAATGCAATCTTGAATCTCGCGACATCTCTACCCTCACCAACTTGGCATAGATTTAAATACCAATCGTTCTTTCGATATAGGGTGCACAAAACTAAGTTCCTTTGCATGCAAGTGCAACTCTCCGTGTCGCTCATGCCCTCCGTACAAAGTATCTCCCACTATAGCCAAACCTAAACCTTTCTCATGTGCAGAGTGCACTCTTAACTGATGCGTCCTTCCAGTCTCAGGGAAAAACTCCAGCCTTGTCTTGCCTTCCTCATCTCGAAGCTTCTTCCACCTCGTAACTCCCAGCTTTCCATGTACAGAGTCATAAATCTGCATCGGCCTGTTGTCTACATCCAGTCTGAAAGGTAACTCTATTCTTCCCTCATTTCCTGAGACTGCCCCAGTCAACTCCGCTTCATACACTTTCCTCACCCTCCGTTGTTGGAATTGAATTGAAAGCTCTCTCTGGCTTTCCGCCGTCAACCCTAAAACCATCAAGCCAGAAGTATCCATATCCAATCGATGCGCTGCAGGATGCGAAATACACCAACTAAATTTTGCCCTCAGTAAAGACACCACCGAAGCATCTCCACTCTTACCTGGCATGGCACTCGAGAAAAGACCCTTGCTAGTGCCTCTCTTAAGATCCGCAGATTATTAGATCAGTTCAATTCCAGTTTGAGATTTTGAGAGAGCTCATTTGATTTGGCACTAAATCTTTCATAGTAAGACTGACTAAAAGTTTTGGGTGGCTTACAAGGATGTGTTCTTCATGAACTAGTGATGGTTCTTGATGAAATACCTACGAAATTGGAACTATCTCTTCCTTCATTGCATTTTTTTAAGTTTTTAGACTTTAAAATAACGATGATGTATAATGGGAAATTTAAAGTCGATTAAGTAACGAAAAAAACTACGA
>JAVCKV010570868.1:0-32824 GCA_032274145.1 Herpochondria borealis | reverse complement strand
CCCATGCTGCTGAGTGTCGTAGACACGGCAGGAGGTGAAACCGACTAGAGAGGCAGAGACTGGAGGGAACAAGGGAACGATGGCACCCATGAACGCCGTGAAAAGGCGCTCAGGAGAAAAAGAAAAAACAACACTCATCAGAGCTCCGGGATGAGGTCTGGGTTGGTGGCAAATGCATCACGGAGATCCACCAACCGGTTGGTCATGGCGGCCGTCAAGGGCACATCACGGAGGTAGTCCCAAAAGGTGGTAGATCGCCAGCGAAGCGCAAATTGGATCTGGAGCTCACTGGCGTTATTGGCATGAAGAGCCACCGCAGCCCCAATACGGACCGCATGGGTCTGGTAGAGGGATGCCTCTTCCGAGTCAGGTGCATAGCCATAGACGCGGCACGCTGAGGCCTGGAGAAATTTAGCCATGTGGTCGGCATTAAGGAGCTGCATGGTCCCCAAGGACGTAGCGGGAGAGGTAAAGCAGATGCCCAAGGGGATGTCGTCTGGAAGAGACGCCTCAATGTGGCGACGGAGAATACGGAGAGTCGCACGGACAGGGCAACGCTGGGGGTTCCGGACGGAACAAACAACGGATTTCTGCTCACCGTTACGGCCGTTCTTTTGAAAACGCCAACGGTACTTAACCAGAACGACGAGATTCTCATTTGCCAAGGCCTGGGCATGGGTAAGCTTGCGGCCACCTGCGGCATAACATGTCACATCCTCCTGGATGAAAGCCTTGGGGAGGAGATCACGGTCATTGATGGCAATGCGAGTGATTTTGGAGACACCCTGAAGCTGGAGATATTCACTCAGGCGAAAACCAAGGTAAATGCCAACAAGGCACCAATCAGTCAGGGCTGAGAGTTGGTGGTATGACGGGAGCATAGCAGTAGTAGAAACCATGTCAGTGAGCATGGAAACTGCAAGGGGCGAACCCTTCTTGGTGATCTTGCTCCATCGGTCAATCTCCTTAAGGATCGTAGAGATACCTTCTGCCATGTGGAGCTTACCCGTGTAGGAGACACGGTAATCCTGGCGGGGATCAAGGGGGGGCCGGTCACCAGGATTGGGAAGCACAGTCTGGCGTTGAGACTGGATGTACTTGGCTGCCTTGTCCAAGTACTTACGGAGGGTACCGGCACGGATGGTCATGAACTGGATGGTGTTACCCATTGCCAAGTAGCCAGTATAGCACTGGAGATGGATATTGCAGCCCTGCTGGGTCCAACCATCAGTCGCCATGATGATATCCAAATGGTCCGTGATGTTCACGCGACGACACCACTCGAGATAGTGTCCGACATAGTTACAAAGTTTCCCAGCGGGGGCAAGGGCGTCTGGAAGCTTGGATAACGGCCGGAGAGCGCAGACCATAGGAGCGTGAGTAGCTCGGATGTGGGCTGGAAGCGCTTGTAGGTCGCACATTGGGGGAAGTTGCTCTGCAAAGCAGCAGGAAGAGAGGTACCAGTGAGTGTGTTGTTGCGGCGGAGGCGGGACAAGAAATCAGCGATTTCATTCTCATCGCCAGGGATGTAGTCGCCAGCGAGGCCGCAAAACGGGTATTGAATCATGACTCGCAAGAATAGCTTTGCAATGGCACGGCCATAGGGATTCTTGGCCACTGAGAGACGGCGGAGCCAGGCCTCAGCAGTCGTATTATCCGTCAGGATAAGGAAACTGGGATGGGGACCAAAGGGATTCTCCTCCCAAGCTCGGACGGCCATGATGAAACCAACAAGAATGGCCAGATGTTCGAGCACATTGATGTGGAGGTAGTTGGGGTCCGTGGAGTTCAGCTTGGTCCGTGCCACAACAGCATCCGGCCAGTCCAGAGCCCACAACACTCGTTGGGTAGGCGAGACGCCTCCTCCCCCAACAAGGCAAGCATCACCAGGGACAATGACATCGTAAGTGTGTGGTATGCAGTGGCGAATAGGACGGTACCAAGGAGCCAGTTGGATCATCTGGCGTAGCTCGCCAAGTTCACGACGGATCGGCTTGGTAAGGGGGACTTGGGCCTTGGCACGCCACAAAAACTGGCCCATTTTGGAGTCAAACCACTTCAAACGACGAGAAGTTGGTGTTTTTGTCCAAATTTCATCACGTTGCAGGTGTAATTGTCGGTATCGGCGAGAATTGCGGAGACGAGCATGAATTTCACGCATGGCATGCTGGAAATCGTCGGAGAGATGGAGGATGGCGTAACGGGCCCAGGGGGCAACATGAGAGGCATCAACCACAGTACCGACAAGCCGTGCCGCAGCCCCAATAGTGAACATACGGTTGGAGGTAGGCCATTCATCTGTCAACAATTGGAGGAGCTTGTGGCGCTTGTCCGGGGGAAGAGCAACGGTCAAGGCTCGGGAATCCACCAATCGACCCAGGGCACGGCGAATGTGGGAGATCACCGCCTGAACAAGCTTGGAATGGGACATGACAGAGTACCGGTCTGGGTGGTCCTCACCCAGAATTTGGAAAAGGGCATGAAGGCTGTACCGGACAGCAAGGCGAATCTTGGCCCGAGAGACTTCAGCATACAAAGCATCATCAACATGCATCTTGAACTGGGTAGGATCACGAGTCCCATCCGGACCAATAACGCCCGGATTAAACACGTCCCGCGTGGCCGGAACCAGATCCGCCAGGTCAAATGGAATGTCGGCAAATTCCAAAGCATCCAGGTACTCCTTGTATTCCGGAACAGGGATGTTGTTGCGCGAGTAGTAGGTCGCGAGCTCACACCGGGCACGGGCAAAGGGTTCCCAACTGGCAGCACTGAAATTGGAACCAAAGACACCACCAGCAAACAGGAGAAGAAAAGGACCGGCCAGCATAGAAACACCGGTCGCCACATCCGGATGATGCTTGGGGATGCGGAAAGCAGCAGTGGCATCGTCCGTCATGAGGAAAATGTCTCTCTCAGGATAGGAGATCCGAAGGTTGTAAAGCTGGATCAAAAACTCACGCCAGGCCGCAGGAAACGCCAAGGTAGGTTCGTCCAGGAGATCAACATGGTCATTCAAAGGAATACTGTCCGGCTCCAACCGAGTCGAACCATCAAAAACGATGCGCCACTTGTCGGGACCCTCCTGGATAAGGCCATTGGGTGTCGTCATGAGATTCAATAAGAACCAACCCACCCAACGAGGGAAAGGGACAACATGCTGGCGAGAAACCTCCTTCTTAATCATCTTGACCGCCGCCTCCTCGTTGCGTCGGAAGGAAGGGTGGTTCCCATAGCGCCAGTACGTATCAAACTGGGCCGTGGGTAGTTCCGTGTTCAACTTGTTGGGAGTGCCCATTCGGAGAATGCGCTCCAAATCATCACAAACGGTCGGATCCACAATACCACGAAGCCTGGGCATGATGACATCTGGATCACGGTGGAGACCCAAGTAATTACCCCCCAGGAACCGGAGGAGCATAGGGAACTCCATGTCATAATGGATGAGAGCAGCAAGCAACAGATCCATCCGTGACGCAGCCAACGTTGCCATCGCCATGCCTTGCATCGAAGGAGCACGGAGCGTCATGATATCGACTCGCGTTGCTGGGCAAACCAGAAGTCGTTGCCACGCATCATACAAAATCTCCGTGCGCGGAAGTGCCAAAAAAAGCATGCGACAATCCAACAAAGACAAAAAACCAGCCTTAAAAACGGGCAAAACAACATGACAAAGACTCTTTTGGACCAGGAACACGTGCTTCAATGAAGGCTTACCAAAAGGAGTCGTACGCAGCAAATCCGCACGAGTCGGAATCTTGCTGCGAGTTAAGTAGCCAGGCAACTGGCGCTTTCCCAACTTAATCGGCTTCGACTGGATCACCGGGAGAACCGGGGGTGGCGCAGGGGGCAAGACACCTGTGATCGGAAGAGTTGGAATCGAAGCAAAGGGTCGCAAAGGGACCAAGGTCGACGTAGGAGCCACTGCAATAGGAGGGACAAGACGTGGTGGACCTCCAGGCGGAACAAGAACAGAAGCAGGCGTCAAAGGTAAGAACACAGCCGGGGGTAGGGCAGGACTAACAGAAGGGGCACTAGGGAGGACCGGAGATGGACTAAAGAGATCTGAGAAATCTAAGGGGAGTGTCCCTTTAATGAATTAATAAGAAGAGTTAGAGACCACAGAGAGCCAAGGGAAGCAAGAGCGCAGGGGGCTCAAGAATTACCATTGGAAGCAGGAGTTGCGGCAGGAGCAGCTGATGCAGGAGACTGGGATGGGCCCTCATCGATAGGACCACAACCCTGGGCCCAGTCCAAGTGGGGGCAGTTAGCCACCCATTGATTGATAGCACGGCGGTCACGAGGATCACGGAAGGCACCACGAGGATTGGAGACATGGTAGAACGGGCAGTTGCCGCGTACACGGCTGCAGTAACGACCACGGATAGCATACGGATAGCAGATCTGTTGGTTTGTCGTGAGACGGGGGGAAGGAGGCAAGGAGCCGCCACCGGTGGAGACCAAGAATCCTTTGGTAGGATCAGAAGCCTTAGGCTTGACAGGACTCGGTTTCTTGGGAGGAGGTTCCTCACCAGAACGTGGAGTAGCAGAACGCTTAGGACCAGGCCCAGCACCACGGATCCGAGCAATCATCTCATCATAGTGCTTGGGGGCCGAGACATAGGGACCCAAGCTGCCGGAAGAAACCACCTGATCGATGCGCTGGTTAAACTGTTGCAAATGAAGTTGCGCCGTCCGGAGGGGAGTAAAATCAATGTTCGCCGCTTGGTTGTTGCGCAGCAAGTCAAGATTCGTCGGATCGGTAGCAAAGGAAATAACCAACCGGATGAGGTTGTGGATCTCTGTCTCCATTGTAACCACCAGGTAAGGCGCCTGGTCCAACATGGAAGTCATCCATTCCTCAAACTGAATTGACGTCACCTTCTCAAAAACGGTCAAGAGGATGGTGATCAGGACAGGGTGGGTCTTAGTCTTGTCCAACAAAGTGGTCAAATTTCCCATGAAAAAACAAGCAAAGTAGGCCAGAACGTTGGCCACCGTCTGGACCAAATTCTGGTGTGTTTTGTACTTTCCACCCACGAAAATCCAAGAATTGCTCACTGGAGTGGTGTGACGAGCGTTCTCACACACACTATCCTGGTGAATCAAGCGGTCCGCCTCATCCAACAGGGCTTTGTGGGCAGAGTCCGTGGGGTTGGCCGGTCGGAAGGCAGCAATAGTCAACATTGTCTTCCGTTGGTGGGTAGATTGTTGGTAAAGATGGTCATCGAAGTAATGGGCATTGAGAACAGCCGATGCAAACGGATGATTGATGAATGGGGAAGGGAACTTGACAGAGAAGGCAAGGTGGGAGGTTGCTCCTCGTTGACAGGTCAGGTTCAAAGTAGACAAAGCCTTACGGAGGCGCTGGATAGCAACACCAACAGAGTCCGCAGAAAACACAGTAGCCAATGGAGCAGCAATTGCTGGAAGGACATCTCCAAGTGGCGCCGCCGCATTGACAAAGGTAGTACCCATGAGACGATGGGACAAGATGGAATCCGTGTAACGAGGCTTGTTGGCAGCTGGGGAGGCAACCACTGGGGAAGGGGAAGCCAGTTGAGTAGTTTGGAGGAGCTGCTCAATGTCGACAATGGTGTTCCGGATCAGAGCATGCTTGGTCTGAGTCCAAGAATCAAAGTTGGCTGTCCCACGTCGCGTTAAGTCTTCAATCAAACGTTGGGGGGCCAAGTCTGTCTGGTTTACAATAGTGAAACCAAGACGAACCGTGTTACTCTGAGAGAAACGACCAGGGGCAGGGAGTGTAGTGCGAAGGTGCGCCACAATTGGAGCCTCTGGGATCGAATCCAACAAGGACTGACCGTTGTGGTGGTCAATCTGGTGACGGACCGCCATGAGCCAATCCGCCGCCGCCCTGCTCATCAACGGAAGGAGACGGGACAATTCCGGGTCATTGATATCCAAGTCCTCAGGAATACCATGGTTGGCTGGAAGGGACAAGACAGTAGGTACATAACCAACATGAGCATCAGGTGGAGTGACTCCTTGGTAGACTGGAGGAGCTGGTAGATCGTAGGCCGGCCCGGCTGGTGGTTGAACCGGGTTGACAAGCGCCGTTGGAGTTGCAAAATGGACATGCGCGGTTGCATAGGCATTGCTCACATAGGACACAAAGTTGCCAGTGACATCATGGTGATGCATCCTGACAATCAATGGGGAAGCAAGGTGGTCACCCAAGTGGCCAATAACATAGGGCTGGACAGTAGGGTCCGGATCAGGAACAATGGTTGGAGCTGAAAGAATCCTGGCCTTGCCCTCCGGATCAACAAACATAAGGGCGGCAACAACATCCTTCTGAGGGAGGACGATGGTGCGGTAGGTCGGCGAGACCGATAGCCACAAGTTGGTGAGGTGGGAAGGAGAATTGGCCACTGGGAGGCCCATGGATGGTAAGGTTGTAGAATAAAGGCCACGAGCCTCACGGCGGAGACGAGGAGGGAGATGCTGGTCGATGAGACCGCGGTGCTGATGGGGGATGATGCTGAGCATGATGATATTGACGCGTGAAAGATGGTGTATCAATCGGAGGCCTTCGAAAAAGTGTGAAGAAATTTTTGGGAAATATAAACGGAGCGGCATAAAAACCAAACGCGTAGCGTTTTCACGTAGGTTCTCGCGTAGGATTCATGTCGCGGGAACTAGTCGTGAGATTAGAAAAGTCCCCGCAAGAAAAGTGCGGGGCAAAGCATCGAAAGATGCGTTTGAAAGGGTAGGTATAAGTGAGCGAAATTCATGCCCGTTCAGACACGAAATGCGTCCGCCGGAGGGCGTAAACGCCATTTTTTACTTAGAAAATGGAGAATTCTTGTGAAAAGTCACAGGAAAACTGCATCCGACGAGCGTTCTCGTTCAGACGGTGCGACGGGTTGCACGAAAGTCGTACATAAGTAAAAAGGCATATAAGCCACTTTTATTTAGGAAAGCGAAGAATTCCGCAGGAAATGACACCAAATGTGCATCTGACGGGTGTACTCTTGTGACTTTCTGTAGTCTTGTCCCCTTGCGAACCGTGTGGTACAAGTCGCAGGGCAGGCACTAAATTCATGTGTATGTGTCTGAAGTGGCATACGAGTGTGAAAATTGCCAGCAAAGCGGCATAAGAAACACAAAATGACCGCAGGAGGGCCAGTTTTTGTGGTAAAATCGCGCTGGGCGTCCATCTAAGAGCAACAAAGATGGTAGTGGTCGTGGTCGTGGACTACAGGGCTAAATAGAGGCGGGTAGACTCGAAAAGTAACTAACGCCCTAATGTTAAATGAATATGGATATGTCCGAGGTCGGAACAAGCTCGAGGATGCGTGAATCGATCGAGAAACTTGTCGCGGGAAACTTGTGGGTTTGTCGCGGATAGACGACGACGTCGAGACCATGACGAATGGTTCGAGAGGTGCGGATGCAAAGGCGGTGAGCCCTGCGTATATGAAGGAGTGGCTTTCTCGTGGTGAAACACAAGAGGAAGGAAAGGAAAAGTTGCGTGGGCAAGAAATTGACGGTAAAATTCCAACTGAAACTTTGAGACCATGGTAAATGGCTCAAAATATTCCAAAAGGGTACAGGCGGTGAGCCTTATGCGTGTGCACGAGTGGTGATCTCGTGTACACACATAAATTGAAGAAAATTTGGGGCGGAGCCCAAGATTCATTGCGTGGGCAAGAATCGAAATAGACGCCCAAAGGGCGAAAAGAGAAAGGAGTAAGACATTCGTCAGTGGGAAGGAAAGGCGCTGAAAGGTACGTACCAAAAGTCGTGAAGAGAAGCAAGATGGAGAAGAAAAACGCAAAAAATCGATCATCTTGAGATGGTCGTGCCGATCTCAGCCTTTCGCGAAACGACGAAAGAGTGAGATCGGCAACTTGCGCTGCCGATCAGTCTCCGATAAGCGCGCACGAGTGCGCACCGTGGACGGTAGGACACAGGGAGGACGGATCCTGCCAGCGCCTACGATCCGCTTAGATGATGAGTAAGTACCGGTACCTTCTCTGACACGGACATGCTGAAATAATAATACTCTGAACCAATTTGGTTATCCTTAGTCTTAACTGTTGACTTTCTTAATCTCTACTGTGTACGGGTACGAAGACATGTACTGGAGTAATAAGTACCTTCTCTGACACGCACATGCTATTTGCCATATTACTCTGAACCAATTTGGTTAACCTTAGTCTTAACTGCTGACTATACTTGCTTATAAAATAATGAGACTAACTATTCTCTTTCCTGTCTCATTTACATTGATCCCACAAACCATCACCTGGATCATACTTGGATCTTACCATCACTGTCACAACAACTACCTGGAGGTTGTTGGAGAAAATCTGCTTATCCCTCGCACAAGACATTGCTGTTCATGCCAAATCTAGTGTCGTGGATATTGTAACCCTGGCAATATTGATGGCTTCTCCACCCCCTGTCGTATTTCCGTAAGCAAGACACCCACTCATAAGTAGATTGCTTATGATCTGTAAGTGGATTGATGATGTCTGTTTACGCCTAATTTCAAAATTCAGGAAAGCAAAGACATTATGATGTTAGAGCGAAGCACACAATAGAGTGGGTCGTTATTGTATGCTGAATGAGAACCCATCTGGAGCTCCTTTGACTGGAATAGTTGGGAAAGACATTTTTTATTGTAAGCAAAAGCCATTTTTCTAGTAAGCAGACATCAGCAGATTGGCTTTTTAATAAGAGTAAGCCATGAAAAAATTGCCTATTTTTAATATGCATTGAGCATAAGAAATCTCCAGGCCAGACCTTGGCATTCTGTTAGCTTGATATATACTTAGGTATGGACAATACTTACTTTCATGTTCAGCATGAACTAGGAGGTATATGGGTTGTTATGGAATTGGCCTTTCTGTGAAAAAAAACTAGAACAATTTAAGGAGTATTTATTGCCGAAAAGAAAACTGTTGAAGATTCTCCTTAAATTGTGATAGTGATCTATTTTCCACAGAAAGGTCAATTCCATAACAAGGTCTGCACTGTCTATACCCGATTGCTAATTTTTGTTCAACAGTTGGTTATACCAGTTTCTACTTGTACGAGAGATAGAAAACCGAAATCAGCAAAGAGTGAGCCTACTATTAATTATTTTGCTATCTAACCGTTCCTTTCTTGCCGTTTTAGAATCGCCAAGCGTGCCTGTCGGTTCGAAGTTAGATAACGGAATTCCGTATAATTGGTCTCGCCATACCTGTCGAGCTCTAGTTGGTTTAGACATCGACAAAACTGGCTGCTACTAGTCAGGGCTAGCCTACCACTCTCGTCCAAAACATCGATGTCTTGTGAAGGTTCTCAGGTTCGAAGTTGGTGATTGGGAGGAGTGGATTGGCGAGGAGGCCGCCTATCTCGACTGTGCGTTGTATGTTGTGACGGGCAAGCAGTCGTCTGGTTCCGAGGTTGGGGATGCCGAACATGTGACATGGAATCATCTTTGGGTCGAGCGTAGATTAACTCGCTCTCACGCCTCTCGTCGAAAGACTTGAGTGAGTTAGCTGAGTTGGAGCTGATCGTGGAGGTGGTAGAGCTTGGACGGGTGATATCCAGTGCCCATGGCCCAAGCCTCAAGGAGGGAGCCATGACTGGGCTGTACGGACAGACCATAAAACTTGGTACAGTATACCGTAGCGTAGATTTGTGTAGAAATTGCAGAAATCCTGATTGGTGTAGGCACCTTCTACTAGCTTCTTGGACAGGAGTAGGGCTTCTGTTGAAACTCAGTATTGTCAATCCACCAGCATATATAGGGGAAGGGTTCCCTTTGTGATAAAGTTAAGCTATGTACCTGTGAGACCATTCTAGACCTAACTTGGAATAACAAATTTTGTCCCGAAAAGGGGATGATAACTGTCTCTTCCAGGATAAACTGGTCAGTCAATTCCCTCCCTTCCCGTCTGCATGTACAGCCAAGTCATGGCTCCTTCCTTAAGGCCAAAAAGTCTTCTTTGCCTCTAGAGGAGGGGTCTGAATATATTGTATGAACACTGTATGGCCATACTTGGACCAACCATTTGCAACAGTAGACTCTAGACGGTACAAGTAAATTTTCACCAACCTCCTGTTCCTGAAGACCTCGTGTCCGGACCTCGAATTCAGTAAGTCCGTCATTCCAGTAAAACTCCTTCCGCCCGGTTTTATGAAACCAAAACGAAAAAACCAGAAAACACTGTCCATCGCGTTCAACCACCTGATCGATCTAGCAGTTGCCTCGCCTCGGTCGCCGTTGCTTGAATTTGCTGCAACAGAACTGATTGATACGTTAGTTTTTAATCTGGAGGTGCATCGTATTTTTTTTGAGAAGGAATCCAACCACAATGGTCACAACTCAAAAACCAGAAAGTGCAGGCGGACCATCAGCTGCTGCTACTTCCAGAGCAGACAAGCGATCCACCGAGAACGAAAAACTAGGACGAGCCTGGAGATCGCTGGTATCGTCAATTATTGTAACAACCCGCGCCGCTGACAAAGTGACAGCTCGTGCTGACGGCAACACAAAGGAGTTGGAAGAAGCTGTTGATCAGACTCTGCGTGCACGAAACGATGTTAGGCGTTATGTCACGTCCATAGAGGCAAATCTCATGGGTCAAGCCAAAGAGACAGAGGCACTAGCTGGATTGCTACAGAGTCAGCCTCGAATGGGTCGCAAACGGAAGCGAGCTCAAGAGAATGGTGCTATTAGCAGCTAAGGAGGGGACAGAAAGTACTCCACCACGATTACCCTGATTCATTCTAGGACTCTGTTGGATTTGACCTTGCGCGCTCGCCCATTCTCTCTGGTGTACTCAATCTAGACATCGCTGATAGATGCACGTTGCGAGATAGTGGAGACAGTACCGTGGTAACGACTAAGTCACTACGTAATGTTACAACTAGCTAGGTTCGAAGAATCCTCCAGAGTGGTGATAACGAAACCCACCTTACATTCCAATTTCATCTTTGTAACGATCCAAGACGCTCTGTCGCTTCACCTTGTAGGATTGAGTGAGCTGACCGTTGGCCATTACAAACGGCTCCAAAGTAATGTAGACCTCACTGACTTGTTCCCAGGGACGGAACGGCTTGCATGCCAGCTTAATATCGGCCTTGAGAGCCTTCTGAAGTGCGTCAGACTGGCGCAGTCTCTCCGATGCTGACACGAGAAGTTCGCAACCGTCCTCGCAGTCATCTGGAGAGCAATTCGGAATATTCAGCTTTTCGCTTGCCTTCTGTAGTTCTTTCCCTTCCTTAGCATCCAAATATCCGGCATTGACGACTTCGTTAGGATTGAGGACTACAATAGCAACCAATCGCCGACCATCCTGACCAGTAAGCATGATCTGTTCCACCATATCGATTTCACTCATAATTGCGTCTTCGATAGGCACAGGCTCGATGTTTTCACCGTTGGACAAGACAATAGTATCCTTTGCTCTTCCTGTCAGGATCAGGTCTCCGGTAGCGGGGTTGATCTTGCCCAAATCACCAGTGTTGAACCAGCCAAACTTGTCAACCTCCTTCTTGGTTGCTTCAGGATTCTTGTAGTAGCCACGCATGATCTGGGGGCCTCGACCAAGAATAACTCCAGGAGTTCCGTTTGGCAAGGAAGGGCGTTCAGCGGATCCGGCCTTTGCATCAGGATCGACAATTCGAACCTCCGTTTCGAAACATGGCTCTCCTGCACAGCCTGGTGTTACCACGTTCACGTCAGTGCGGCGGTGAGCCAAAAGGGGAGAACATTCTGTCAATCCGTACCCAACTAGCACGTTCATACCACAATTTTCGTAGAATGTTTCGAGCGAGCCAGCAAGAGCCGAGCCTCCAGAAATGATAGTATTGAGCCGACCTCCGAAACCATCCTTCACCTTGCTCCACACGAGTTTGTCGCCAACTGCATTCAGCGGAGCCAATGCTGTAAGGATTACCTTGCTCTTAATTTTTTCCAAGGAGCTAGGCTGAGTATCACCGACAACTGCGCCTGCGACAATTTTGGAGTGTTTGGCCCTCAAGCTTGAAGTCGTGGTAAAGAGCTTGACAAGAGCTTGCACAGCAGCACTTCCCTTCGCAAATTTATCTTGCACGCCAAGTGCAATCTTCTCCAATACTCTAGGGACCAGCACCATCCATTCTGGCTTGTGCTTGGCCAAGTCGTTCTTGAAGTGCCTAATATTAGAGTAAACCACGTTGCATCCACGTGATGCCATCCATAGCTCAAATGTGCGCTCTGTAATGTGCCACACAGGGAGCAAGGATACCATAGTTTGTCCAGGGAGTGGCTCGCCTTCTTCATACTTTGCACTCGGTTTGAGACGATGCCCAATCTGGTGCAGGAGGTTACCATGCTCCAACATCACACCCTTTGGACGTCCAGTGGTTCCCGAAGTATACACAATTGTCGCCAGGTCACTTGAACTGAGTTCTGGCATCTCGGAATCCTCGGCTGGCTTCGAATTGTCTAACAAGTCCGCAAAGACTGACACCTCCACTCCTAGATCCCTAGCCATCTCCTGAATTTCATCATCCGTTTTCTTCTCGCGATGCATCAAAATCACAGACTTAACTCGTCCATGGGACTCATTCTCTAGCCCCAACCCATCCAGTCCCACCTCCTTGGCATCCTTGGCCAGCTTGGCCATGAGCCTTGGGCCCTGAAGGACTGCTACACCTGCGCTGTCGGAATGTTCGTAAATGTATCGTAGTTCATCCGACGGAGCATCAGCTCCCCGTACGGCCGAGGCTGCTCCCGCTAACTGAATGCCGTGGTCGGCTACAAGCCATCGCGCCGAGTTTTCGCCCAAAATGGCCACGTTTTGTCCCTTCTTGACACCCATGGACATGAAGATGGAGGCTGATTTGCGGGTCATTTCGTTCATTTCCGCAAAGGTCATGTCAATGTCCTCATCACACAGGTGCTCATCCAACAGCGCGCGTCTGTTTCCGCACAGTTTGGCAAGCTCGGTCCAAAGTTGAGGACAGTGGACAACAGAGTCGCGCATGCGTCGAAGATCATTGATGAGTGGATCCTCCGACCACTCCAAGCTGCCCATCACCAATGGGTTCTGATGAACAACTTTGCGGGGTGTGCTAATAATTTCCGAGTCGCCAAACAAGACATCATGGTCCGTAGTGCTCATCTGCAATGCCATGATAATGTTAGAGAGGCTTCAAATTCGACGTACCGACATCCACGGTTGTGTCGGTTGTGTGATGGACGATGGACTCGCACACCAGAGATGCCTAGCATTCCTGTCAACTTACCTTTTCCAGCGTTGCAGGAAGTGCCGCGAGATGAACTCGAGGGACTGTTTGAGGTAAAAAGGCTGACGCCGCACCCACGACGAGAAGCACGCTACAACTGGATACCCTCATTGTTCCAAACAATCAAGAATCTTTAGAAAGGCAGGCAGATACTGTAAGATGATGGGATAGATCTATTGAAGAGCTGTGAGTGCGTGTCGCAAACAGGAAGCTTTTGATTCGTTGCAGACAAGCAGAGACCAGCGAGAGAAAGATCGGGATACACGACACTGTAGCAACAGAAAAGAAAATGTGAAAGTGGCGTCACCATATCACCAATCCTTGATGTGAGAAAGCAGAAACTTCAACGTGAACCTCGAGCGACGTGCGTTGGAAATTCCAAGTGGCGGACGGAGCGCATTGCGCTGCCGCATGAGCGCAGCGCGCATCACATTGTTTGTCTGTTTTGAATCTTTGTGTGTTCCCGTCCAACTTTCGAATTGGAAAGACGGTCCGTCTGATTATTAAATTCAAATATTCAAGCGACAAGAGACTGTCAAACCAGCCAGAAATGACAAAATTAGAAATAGAACATAAATCCTAATACCCAGGTACAGTAATAATAATTGATTGGTCCTAGATATGGATAAGTGGTTCACGGGCGCCTGCACTACGTGTGAAGTGTACGAACAAGTCAATAAATGGAGGGACATTCTCGCTAGTAACCGTTATTTCGATTGTCGATAGAAGTGTCAGCTAGGCTCTTGTGTCTATTGCCCTCGAAACTGAGTACCGGTCTTCTCTATGATCGCCAATAGAGAGAATCCTATTGGGCGGATTCCCGCGATTCGGACGTGCTTTGAACACTGGTTTGAACCTAAACTTCTCTCATCCCATCACATCCATTCACGGTCTCCACCTCTCTGTGTCTGCCCTTGGGTTTAAAATCTCATTCTCGTTGCAGAGATCCATCACCACACCCCACACAATCAGCCATACCAGGTAATCATCAAGATGCCCCCTCCAAGAATAATGCAGGAGTCACAGTCCTCATACAACAAAAAATCAAAGAGGCGTTCCATTCGTGATGTGTGTCTAGGAAAGATAATCTCGACGGATATGAATTCAACTCGACAGACCAGACGACCAAGCAATAAGTCTCTGAGCTCCATGAATTCCGACTCCACTCGGTCTATTCAGAGTCTGGAGTCCCTTGAAGCAATGGAGAGAGTGCTGAAGGTGACGCCGCTTGACCTATCGGAGAAGCAAATGTCCCAGCGTCAACCATGCACCGTTGACTTTAGCACTGTGGAAATCAAAGAATACTCCATCATTCTCGGAGACAACCCTGGCGCGAGCTATCCGCTTTCGTTAGATTGGAATCACTCTGAGTCCTACACCATGTCTGTCAACGAACACAATGTACAGGCAACAAAAGCACGACGACTGGATGCTCAATCACGAATCGATAGATTGACAACCATGGGATACCGGAAAAAGGACTTAAGAACCATGGAACGTGATCGGAAGATGAGTCTTGTGCAAGAATGGAAGGATTCGGAAGATTCAGGGGATGAGATTATGCCACCACCTCGAGCCATTCGCATCGACTAATACATGTAGGAACACTAACTGCATGCGGCAGCAAGTGAGATGGGGAACAGGAACAGGGGAATGACGGGGCTTCATTCAGAGTGTATTTTAGAATTACATGGTATAGCCAATACCGACTACACCAATCTCTTTTTATCTGTCTATCAACCTACTCGTACGTGCCTAGAGTAGAGAGGAAGGAGGGCGTCGTGCACATCATTGGTGGAGGAAACTCATCGGCATATTTTCGAACGGTTTGGGTTCGAACTCTTTCATTCTTCACGAACTAAATATTGCTCTTCAATCACGAGTGAGGTGGCATTCATAACTGCGATAGGGTCTGGGGACAAGGACAAGCAGGGTAGTCTACTGTATGTATCTACCGGTACATGTAGCAGCCCTGGCTTACACGTGATGTGAAACAAGTTCTACTAGTACGCTCTACATGTACGCCCGTACCGCGGTCACTCTAAAAGAAGCCGAAAACTAAGACTACCACATGAATATGGCTTGTTTGCATGAGCGAGGTGGCTTCCTGTCCACCCTACCATAGGATCGACTATGGAATACAGAGTACTCGGAGTAGCAGTTACGTAGCAGTGGTGCCCTACTTGCTTACACGGATGGAAGCAAACTCTTCCAGCTACACGGAAGAAACAGGAGATTACAGACTCAGGACTAACGCGCTGATCGTGAATTGCAGCTTGTTTGCACTGTCAGCACCTCCCTTACTACCTGGGTATGTCTGTTCGTAGAGCTATTCGTAGTTCTGTCCTGCAGTATTTCTTGAATCGTCAAAGCATCAAGCATCCAGCATCCACCTCAGCAAAACGCTTGCTCAATTTTAGAAGGTTCTCTAAGTATCGGACAATCTGCCTTGCCTACTCTGTGAAAGCGGTTCGTTGATCTAATGAAAAAACACAGCGATCACTATCCAGCTATCCCGCAGTACGCTAGCCGAAGAATGGTGCTCAACGATAACGAGGGACCACAAACAGACGACTAGTAGATCTAGTGGCTTGAGAACGTACCTGGCAGGTAGATCTCACCAACTCGAATGGGGCACTTCAAAGACAAGGAATGTAGTACTATTCCAATATCGGCAACTTGCTCGTTCCAGTGAGCTCACCTTGGAAACAAGAACACTACTTGGGGTCCCGCGGATTGCTTTTGGCGGATCTCACGTCTAAAAACGTTGCTGTGAGCTGCCACCTTCGTAACTGTGACGACTCCATTCCATAAGTCGACTTTGCGAATTGATGGGTCCCGTTTCCAATGCTCTCAGGCCACACTTGTTTCTATATCTGATTATACACCATTGCTCAGGCAAGAGGTCACCTGCTGACTTCAGAAATGCCGACACAGCCGCCGCGCGGATGCTCTCAACCCTTTGTGGCCGGTTCTTACTATATTGAAGGTTTACGTCAAGGGTATCTTTGAGGTGAAGAATTTGTTTTTGAGATTGGTAGAGCCTTGTTAGAAAATTGAGTGCCATGTCAGTAGCGGTCGGTTCAAAAGATATGGGCTCATTCTCCTAGGCGTGGTTGACGATAGCCGTCCGTGACTATTATGCTTTTCTGTTCAGCTACGGCATTCTCTTTAGCATACCATTCTCGTAGTGCTGGGGCGAATGCACTAACCACGCTTTTTCGCGTAATTCCATATCGTCGTTCTTGCGCAGTTAGAGGCGTTTCTACGTAAGTTCTATGATGATTGCTGGGGAGTGTTCGTGTAAGACGTGATCGTTTGTCCCGTCTTGGAACTTGTTCATTACAAGCTCTTGAAATGCCACTTCTCGACTTCTACGTCGACGATGCAAGACAAAAAGCGCGAAGATCAGTACTCCCACAAAGACGGCAGAAGTGATGCCAAATTTGCGAGCTGCTGTTGATTGGTTATGAGTGTCTGGAGTGCTCGCATACTGGTTACTCGCTGGTGCCGGAGTTGGGCTCTGTGGTCTGGTTTGTTCTGTCGGTTTGGCAATCGTGTCACTCGTGTGAGCTTGCTCCAGATCAATTGGCGCGTCGTCCTGACATTTGTTTGCACTGTTTGTTTCTGACAAAGCAAAGCCGACTCTTTTCTTGACAAAGTCAAAGGCGGCATAATACTTCAACAGAAACGGGTCACCAAGGACCCATCCCTGCATTCCATTCCCTCCCTGTAGTTTCAAGAGGCATACGTCGCCGAGGCTCGTCTCCACATCTTGGATCAGGTCTTCCTTGCTGAGACGATACGTCATCCCATCGGCTTGAAACTCCAAGTCAAAGAAAGGCTGATCACACTCGATTGCGGCGATATCAAATCCAGACGCACAGTCAACCTCCGCCGGCTCCTCTGAGCTGTCAGGCCCCGTATTGTAGCATGTGGCTCCATTTAGTTTCGCAATCAGCCCAATCGCTTCGTTTGGACCAACCACATGAGTAGCGCCTGAATCAACAATAGCAAGCTGCGAAGAAGGCATAGGGGTCCCACCAACTTGAACATGATCTAGTTTGAAGTCCCAGTACCCTTGAAAGGTCTGTCCAGATATCACCTCTTTGAACTGGCCCAAGTCATGCCAATGCAAGCATCCTTGATAGTGATTCTGGTTGACTCCACCAAAGACAATCTCCGAGTGACTCGATGAAAGCGGATGATTGTTTGCTGAGTCAGTGCCAAGTAGAGGATAGTCGTCTGTTGGATTCAGATACATGCCAAAGATTGGGTGCTT
Source organism: Herpochondria borealis (assembly GCA_032274145.1). Lineage (NCBI taxonomy): Eukaryota > Rhodophyta > Florideophyceae > Ceramiales > Ceramiaceae > Herpochondria > Herpochondria borealis. The sequence goes on along the minus strand of JAVCKV010570868.1, from coordinate 15,288 downwards.
AAGTTGATCCTGTAGGTTGTTGATTAGCGTGGGAAAGTTGTGCGATGAGATAAAGGAGAAGCCCAGACCCAATACCCCCTCTTCCGATTGGCAGGCTTGAAAATTGTCGATATGCGTAATTTGTGCAAAAATTTGGTTGTTGATGGTCAAGGATTCACCCAGCTGCATTACATCTTTTACATGCTTGCCTTCGACCTTCTCACCGTCAGCATATTGTTCCTGGAAGGAATTCTCAGAGGTTGACAACGATGCTGGTTCGTATGTAGATGATTTGGAGTCATCATATCGGTTCCATGCAGGAAATTCGTCGCACGTTTGGTCGCAATCTTTGCTGGGCACCCAAAGGTCACTGGAACCGGTGTCGAAGTCGACAAGAAAGGATTGTGCAGGTGTGCCAACACCAATCTCTCCCGTCCACAGAACTAGATGACAATTCGAGAGACCCATGGACCCGATTCCCTCTCCCAGTTGTCTCCAGTGGAAGTAGTCACCCAGGTTACCATGCCCTTGCGTTTCTTCGCCGTCGTGAGTTTCATCATACTCATCGATTGGCACGATCAAGGAGGGCAGTCGACGGCGATTCCCTGCAGACAGTCGACGTTCGCGGTGATGCCGCACTTGAGCCCAGAACACCTCTATGACTCGATCAGGATCTCTGTGGAGGTTCACAACATTCCGTCTCTGGTTCATCGTGTCCGTCCGTCAAGGTCATTAGCAGACAACAACATGCAGAATTGAAATTGTATTTTGTGAACATGGATAAAACTCGAAATTATACTGTACTAGCATGCTGGTACCGTATTAGTACATTACTACTATGTGCAAGAAAGCAACACTCCATCCCATGACAAAGTGGAGGGGTGATCGCTGGCACCTTAGCTAGCTAGTCGCTATTGTAGGGTGATGACGGAGAAGTATGATTGATAAGGACTTCGCAACCCTAAAACTATTGAGGAATGCAATGATCTTTCGACTATCACTTTCCTTGCTGAGAAATCTCTTGCTCTAACTGAATCATGCGACCCGACAAAGTTAGCATGGCTTTCTGGTACGTAATCATCAAAGAATCCACCCTGTTCGCCATTTCTGAAGTTTGGCGTTGACAATGGGCGGCATTAATCCGAACAGCATCTAGTCGCCGTTCCTGTTCAGGAGTCAAAGGAGGCGTGTTGATGATGGGAGCTTGTGCGACATCCTTGAGTGTCGATTTCTGTGAAATATAAAGTAGATTTAGAATATCACTGAGGCGTTTCATGTCGTTGCGCAACGTATCCTTGGATGCCAACACGAGCTGTTTTCGATAAAGAATTGGATAATTTTTGGAGCGACCGGACAGCTCTTGTTGATACGTCAAGCCAGCACCTGGTTGCAAATCTTCGAGAAGATTGTCAGATTCGTCGCATAGTTGTTTAAAACCAGTGGTGGTGGAAGATTTCCATGTGTCTTCAAGCAGCGAAAGCCTGGAGGAGATGTCCTTCTCGGCGTCAGGACTTTTGCTCTTTGGAGCCAACCCAATACGCGTTTCAAGGGCTAGCAATCTCACTTCAACGGAGCTAGCGTCGACTGACATAGTTAGTACAGACTGAAAAGGTAGATAGGTGGTGAACGCGGGAAAGAGAAGGACGAGACACCAACGATGTGATTGATTGCGATTCATTCAATGATCCGATCACCAAGCATCATTGTCGGTCTTTCCTCAACGAGGTATTGTGAACATTTAAAACTCACATCGTAGCTCTGCCTCAGGCCAAACATTACTGTACTGTATTGTATCTCCCGTGCCACCTCTACTGCAATTCTGGAAGCTACATGTTCATGTACACGTACAATAGTCTAGTCGGGACGACTCTGTTGTCGACGTACAATAATCTAAGCCAGCATTCTCCCTGCAGTTCAAGACGCTACGGATGAGATGTTCTCGTTCCAATGCGTCTTGCTGGCACAAAACAGGCTTGTTGTCGTCGTACAAGGGTCCCTACTTCTTCAAGTAGAGATAACAGAGGTCTCTATTGTCCGGAAGGACGCCAACCACTTTTGCTAGGTTACCTTCAAAACGCAACGCTTTGCCTCTTCCCTACAGTTTTCTGTTATCTTCGTGATCTCATGTGATCAAGCAGCGATTTGGACATGCTGTGACATGCCTCTGCATATCCTCACATGTGTTTCTTGGTGTTACCCTGGGTCGGAGAGCAAGGCGATTTTACCATCTCAGGGATGCCATGATTTTGTTCTCTTGAGGCTCTCCGGTCCTCAATCTTCTTAATTCGACGTCGTAAGTTCTCCAACTTTTGACGATGACCCACTTGTTCTTCATGGATATGGTGCATCTCGCGCTGCTGGTGTCTTTGCTCACCAGGCGCGTCTTTCAGGAATTCATCCGTTTCTCGGTTTACCGCGAAAAAGTCACGGATCAGTTGCATGGGATCTCCCACCAGTTGGTACAGCACTTGACACACTGATTGAAGCACGAAGAAAATAACCATGACAGGAAAAGCCATGGCGCTCTCAATGATATCAGATGCCTGTCTTGTAATCCCTTGCTCCTCTTTTCTTGACAACGAAAGAGAATCTCTTGGATGCTCACCGTCATCGATCTCGAGTGGCGAAACCATGGTGTAGCTGTCGGAAAACAATTGGCAGGCGATAAGGCGATGGGGCGAGGCAATGATGCTGAATGAGCACGGCTGTGACACTCTCCCCAGTCTTGGCCAAACCTGGGAACCAGATATTTGCGGGACCGGTTTTTGTCGATCTTTTGGGGGAAAGAGACGTTGAAAATTGAATTTTGACCCCAAAAGTAGCCTAAAAAACAGAATCCAAATTGACTTCAAATCAAGCAAAGTCTTTTCTCTTCCACACTCCATACGTAACACCACACTACGAAGTATCCACAGTGTTCTCGCAATGGCGACCTCAAGCCTTCTCTGCCGAAAGGCTGTTCTCTTGAAGACGTCCTGCACAAATGCCAGGTTTTCGACACAATCACTGGTTTCATGGAGTCTTGATGAAGCTACCAAAGTTGGTACTATTACATTGGAATCTCCTGAAACCTACAATGCGTTGACAGTCGAAATGGGCAAAGACTTCACCAATGCTGTGAGGGACATTCACTCCCAGCTGTCGGAGAAGAATGTCAACGCCATGGTACTGACAGGTGCTGGTGACGACGCTTTCTCAGCTGGGGGAAACTTCGACTGGCTCCGGTCTTTGAAAGAGGCCCCTGTTCACAAGAATGCAGATGCCATGCTGTCGTTCTATAAATCCTTCTTGTGCATTCGGGACCTACCGGTTCCCGTTATCGCGGCAATACAAGGGCCTGCTGTTGGCGCTGGTGCAGGGTTGGCTCTGGCCTGTGACTTGCGAGTCACCTCGCCGGGCCCTCGCAAATTTGGTTTCACCTTTTCTCGACTTGGCATCCACACCGGTATGGGCGTATCACACTTGCTACAGCGAGCTGTGTCATCGGCGCAGGCCAACGAGATCTTATTGACAGGAAAGTTCATATCAGGTGAAGAGTCCTACAGATTGGGCCTTGTGAACCGATTAGTGGATCACGAAGTCAAGAAGGAGGCGCTCCTGCTTGCTGAAGAGATTGCGGCACAACATCCAGTTTCCATTCGCACAATGATTCAAACGTTACGGCAGAGACAAGATGAAGGTCTCGAAGCAGCCTTGTTACGCGAGGCCTTTGCTCAGGCTGCTTGTTACAATCGAGAAGATTGGGGAGCTGGACTGGATGCTGTCCTTGAGCGACGAGACCCAACATTTCATGATTATCATGATCCATAAGAAGAGCCTGCATGGAGGAATAGGTCTGGTAGAATCATTTTCCAAGCCGGTATTTTCCAAGCCGGTATTCACTATGTCGTAAGAAATCAGATGGGACAGATTGGATCGACAGGATCCGCCCTATGGTTTATAGCCATGATCCGCCCATACAGGTAGGTATCCATGATCAGCTTTTTAGAGGTTTCCAGTTTTTTTTTGCTGATTCTCAAAAACTCATGCCACCATGACAACCAACACCATTCTCGCCACATACAACTTGGCAATGAACTATCCCACCCTACTGTCAGCCCCAAGACATGATAGAGGATAGATTGAGAAGATGGCGTTTTGTCATAATCAGTTTTGGTCGAGATTTCACCATGATATGAGTGAGTCGGGGGAGTGTGTTGTCGCTCTTTGGAGCGCCTGAGCCTTCGACTATTGATAGGTTGGTGTCTATGATGACTGAAGACCGGAAGAAGTTCCTGTCGAACTCAAGAATGTACCGTAAAGTACGAGCGGGCCTTTGGAACTGCTCAGTTCCATGTTTGGGAAGCGACAGAAGCTTCACATGTCCTTCACTTTTCTGGTCCAAGGGGCAAAAGTCCAGTGACCACCAGCAAGCTGTCATGGACTCTACATGCGACGTTTATGGATGATATTGGCTGAAGCGACAAGTAATTGAGGTCGATTCTCCTTCAGTATATCTTTATGGTTCGCTCAACCAACGACTCCAAACAGCCTGTATTCTGGATGAGAGGACGAGAGTTTGCGACATGCCCTCCAACTAAGCAGACAACGCAACATGATAGATGCACATGTATGACCAAGACTACGAGTTTGTGACATTGCTCTCTGGTTCGGTCAAGTTGTTTTGAGTTTATGCGCCGCTTGTTGGCGCGACCCATGCCGAAGCGTCTTTGTACGACCTCACGATGATATCCTGTGCCGTCGTCAGGCCAGCAATTACGTTCGTGAGCAGTTGGCTATTCTGGCGTGTCAGTTACGACGCTGAATCAAGAAGAAACCGACTCAGGAAGACCCCAAGACGCATTATTCGGTTCACTGTTGTGTTCAGGATGCCACAGGTGGTTCTGTATAGGAATCATCAACCCCATCAAGAATCAAGAATATTCTCCCTGAGGACAGGATTCTAACGGGACGGTGATGCCCACATCTTCTGACATGCACTAACCACCGCGACGGGACCACAATAGCTGGGAACTATCCTTTGTGGACTACTCTACGATATCGTAAACTATGTGCTAGTTCGAGCTTCCAACCGCCGCAGTTACATGTTGGCAGCACCTCTACGATGCGCAACGTACAATGTTGTAGTACATCTACGGATGGATGGTTTGGTTCTGAACTCTAGAGTAGCTAGACTCCAAATAATTATTGACCCATGACAGACAGTACCAGTTTCCTGACAAAAGAGCTCCAGTTAATCTACCGTTACATTTTGCGAGCTGTCCCAAGATTCCATTATTTTGCGTTTTTCAAATCGGACCAAATCAAAAGTTGAGTTGACCATGAAAGCATCCAGCCCCAACATTTCGAATCCACTCTCTCGTAGAAAGAAAAGTGGAGGCGGTTCTACCATCATCGTGGGGCTGTTCATTCTAGTTGTTGCTGTTCTTGGAGTCTTCTACCTCACAGTTTATCAAGGCGTATTTGGGAGTTCAGAGGTGAAGAGAGCGCACGAGTACAAAGGCCCACTGCTGGACGGTATCCCTCATCCCAACCTGCCAGGTTTCGAGCGTCACAAACGCCATGGTGGCGAGGTCAATCACTTGCGTGCAGCAAACGATGCCTATCATGGAACCTTGACGTTGCATACGGATTTGGGTGAAATCAAAATAGATTTGCGCCCCGATTGGTCCCCAGAGTCGGTCAACTACATACACGAGCTTGCCCAGGCAGGATGTGAACAATGCTCCTTTTACCGAGCTGAGAAGCCAGGAATCTTTCAAGGAAAGATGAATACTGACTCTGTTGTCAACCCCCAAGTCAAAGGCGAATGCCCACTTGGGACCGAGCAGGTCGAGGAAAAGTGTCCTGAACATGACCCCAAGTGTGCTTGCCATGGTCCCATCATGAGGCGGAGCTTTGTGGCTTGGGCCGGTGGAGGAACGGGACCTGACTTTTTTGTTGATACGTATCAAAATCCTGCCAAATTTTGGGGGCATCAGCACACGTAAGAGACACGATGGGACTGCTGTATGTCAGCTGTGTTGTTGTTGAACCTATCTCACACTATCTCTCCAAACAGGGCCTGGGGCAGAATCATAGATGAGGAATCATTGAAGTTAATTGACAGCATTTATGAATTGCCTGTGACGAGCGGCGCCGGCGGTATGCATTACTTGGACAAGCCCATCAAATTCACGATGTCAACAAGTCCCTAAGTTGACAACTGCCAAGATAACACCCCCATTGTTATTCTAGCTATAACTTTCCATTTTGAATGAATACCCTAGAAAGAGGCAGGATCAGAGCTGACGTTGGCACGACTATTCGGCTGTTGGTGCCTGTGCATCAACGCCAACCGTTTCTGCTGCTGGTTTGTCGTCCGATGGGTTGTCCTCTGCAGCTTTACGGTTGTTGATATCTGCCACGATTCTCGCGGCTTGGTGGGCAAGATCTTTTCCGGCTGCTACTGTGGGGTGAGGGAGTATGGGAGTTGGCGCCATCATAAGTCCTGTGCCGTTGTTCATTTGCTGCATGCCGGGAGCCGCACCAACCCAAGGACCTGGATACGGCATTGGAGGGCCGCGTGTTCCCATAGGAGTCATCATAGGCATTGAATTTGCCGCTGCATGAGCCGCGTGTGCGATAGATTGGGCAACGTTTAGCATTGGCGCTGACATTCGTGTCATCGACTGCTCCACGTCTTTATCAGGCAGCTGCCCATCCCAATCAAATTCCACTTCGGTCAATCGACGAACACGTTCCTCCCATATAGCCGAGCGCTTCTTCATGGACTTCCGATTTGCGTGGTCGATCTTCTCTTGGCGTTGTTGCCGCGTCCAAACATATAGCTCTTTTATAGACGGAGGGACATTGAAATGCTTATTTTGGATCTTGAACACAAGAAGTCTTCCAAAGTTCTCTTCCCAGCTGCTCTTGGAGGGCGGCTTGCCATCCGGACTCACTTCGACCCCGTCAAATGGAAATGACACATCATTCAGCTTCTTGATTCGTGACTGCGTCAGAAGAGATGGCACACCGCGGGCAAACTTCTGATACTCAACCCTCTGTGTCTCGACCCACTGCTTTAGTTCTTCCTCCTCTTCAGGAATCTTGAAGGAAGAATTCTTGATGTACAGTGTCAGAAGGTCCCCATAGTAGTCGTCCCACCCCTTGCTAGGTGTATCGACGACAGTCCAGACGAAGCCGAGGTCAGTGAGTTTTTGGACTTGAGCCTCGGTGATTGTCGTCTCCTTTCCCCACTTCATGCGCGCGTGTTGCACACGTTGTTCGTCACACCATTCACGTAGAGCCTTCTTCTTGCGTTGCTTGATGCTGTTGACTTGGCCGTACTTTCCTTTGTACTGCACCAACTCCGCATAGAACTCCTCCCAGGATCTGTCCATCGACTTCATTGCCTGGGTCTTTCGTTCCTTGGACACTTCGAACTCAAAGCCTGCATCAACCAGTAGTTCATACTTCTCCTCGCTGTTGGAGCATTATACGATTTGTGAGAAACATCAACACCGTTAACAAAGATTACTTAAAGGAACCCACAACATACTCACGTCATTTGTGATTTTTTGCCTTCCTTCATGAGTTTGTATTGGCGTTTCTGCGTCTGAACCCAGTTGCTTAGTTTCTGATTCGCTGCATAGGACGCTGGGACAATGCAATGGCCGTGATTCTCCTTAAATTCCATCAGCTCTGAGAAGCGTGCTCCGAACTTGCTCTCCCGCAACGACGAATCTAGCTCGACCTCCTTCAAAAGGCGATGCTGCTCTACCGTGAGGGCGTTGTCACTCGTGTCTTCGTTATACTTCTTGAGGTAGGAACGCATTTGTTTCACCCATTCGCTGAGTTGCTTGTCCCGCTTTTCGTCGATTCGAGTGTGACCATATGTCTCCTTGTGCTCCTTGAGCTTCTTATAGCTTTCCATCCATGTCGATGGCTCTGGTCCCGTGCGTAAGGACCATTCAAACCCGATGGCCTCCAGCAGTTGTATTCTTTCCTCCGTCATTTCGCCAGCTTTCACCGTGTTGCCACTCCTGAAGTTCTTGTACTGATTGCGTTGTCTCTTGACCCAGACACCAAGTGAATCATACTTAACCTTCCCGCTGTTGTGTTCCTCGTCATCCATATCCTCCTCGTCATCGTGCTTAACCTTCTTCTTTTGAGATCGTCCCGAGCAGTAGGGAACACGACAGTGACCATTCTCTAACTTGTATGCCTTGAGAGCTTCGTAGCGAGTGAACCAATGTTGGCGAAAGGGCTCCCACTCTATTTGCAATTTCTCAAGTGCAGCAATCTTGTAAGGTTCCAGACGCTCAGGGTCATCTAGATCGCGTCGGTAGTCCTTGCGTTGTTGCACCAACCAGGGGCCGAGGCGAGCTGTAATGGGATCCTTTTCCTTGTCTTCCTTCCGCTAAGGTACACGAAGGTGACCGTTGCGAGTGTGAAAATCCACCAAATGAAAGTACATTTGGTTCCAAGTAGAATTGTCTTCGAGAAGATCGTCCACGAGATCTTCACTTGTTTCTTGAACCAACAGGTCGGCACTTTCCACCTGAGCTTTCTCCACCTCGTATTGATGCTGAAGGGTCTTCAGCTGGGATTCTAGATTCTTGACTGATTGGCGAAGGGTGTTGCGCTTGGCAATGACATCATCCATCTGTTTGCGCGACCTTGAGCTTGAGGACGATTGCAAGGATTTGCGCTGTTTGCTAGCGGGCTTGCGAGGATCATCGTCATCATCTTCAGAGCCAGTGTCATCTTCAAACGTTTTCCTCTTGGTACCTGAAGGAGTCTGTTGCTCAGCAACATCAGCTAGTTCTCTCAAGACATTCCTTGAGGGCTTGTGTTGTTCAACTAGTTGCTGCAAGCGGCGTTGGAGCAGAGGGTCGTCATCATCAGGCAAACCGGCCGCTGTTACCCACTGTTCATTGGTGAAGGCTGCTTGGGTGTGGTATGCCTGGTGAGCAGCTGTTGCAAAGGAAGCTGTTGGAAAGGCAGCTTCGTAAACAAAGTTGCCTTCCTGATGCTCTTGTCCATTAGCTTGAGGGGGGCGTGTGCCATACATGTCGTGCTTCTCGAGTGGTTGCACGTGAATTGTGAACAAGTAAGTGAATGATCAAGTTTCAACTCCACAAGGCCTGTGTCCGATCGATGTAATGGATTTTTTTGAAAGACGAGGACAACCACTTGACTTCAAATCCAGCTCCACGCCAGTTGAGTACTACACTCTACGTGCAGAATCTGGGCAGACTCAAACCAACACCATGTCAGAAATCATATGGGGTTCGCAAAATATGGCCGCTTCTGATTGGTTGCCAAAGTGCCGACGAGCTAATGAGCTGAAGCAGATGCGGATATGGCAGATATGTTCTTTCAGAAACCTTGTTACCAGCGTAATTTATCAACGATTTATCAACGACGTCAGACACTCTTATCCTATGAATATTCAATACGTAACACGACGTGAATAAGACTTTTCCCGTCCGATGACGACACGCGTACCATTCCACATGTAAAAACGAATGTACGTCAGAGAGTGATCTGACATCGCAGTATGCGAACTACAGACTGTCAAGCACCATCATCGCCATTGTCTACAGTACATGTACACATCATCCCATCATGTAGATACTGTACAGTAGATCTCTCTACTAGAGAATCTCTCTACTAGAGAGACTACTCTGCAACATCATCTTGTAATCTACAAGTCTACTAAAATTGTTCATTGTACATTCTTGATTGTACATGTGTAGAAGGAAAAAAGATGCTTCCTCACATCCCACACACGTTCAACTCTATAATAAAAGCTAGACTTCGCCGAAGGACAAAAAGGTGAGAACTCAAAGATTGCTGTTGTCTGTCATTTGTCCTTGTTATTTATCTAGTTTGGAACTAAAAGATAGTTGCAAGTGTGCGGGAGTGAGGATACAACACGACTATTCTAGACTCTCTAGTAGGAGTAGAGTAGAACTTTACATCCAGACTAGTTGAGGGCACGGCCAACGAATCCATTTTTTGCTCGGAACCCTTCCTGAACGCCACTGTCGTATGAGTGAAACATACTCTTCATCGAAAGGAATAACGTCGTACGAGTGAAACATACTCTTCATCGAAAGGAATAAGTTTTCGATTTGGCAGTCTACTATCTACTGTAGCTATACATACGAGGACTTGTAGTGGAGAGATCGCTGATCAACTACAGGTATTCTTACAACAAGCAGCAAGGACGTAATGCTCGAGCAAGTTAGGCCCGTTCCTCCACTCTTCGTGCATCTTGTGATGTGTGCAACATCTTCAATCAAACAATGCCGCCCATCATCGCTTGTTGCATCAGGAGTTCGATGACAGATCGATGGAGCAGTGCAAGCGACACCTGCGCGACGCTTTTTAAAATCTGCGTAAAAGGATGGTTTGTTCTCAAGGAACTTCGTCTTGCTACATCCATCCTCGCCACTTCGAACACTGAATTTTCCTTCTTACGGCACCGCCACACTACATACCGTGGAGACTAGAGTGGAATGTTGATAGCAAGTTTTCAACCCAAAAGAAGTATCTAGTAGTTGTATAGCCCTTTGAATCAGACGAGCGATATACACTGTGTACTGTAGCGTTTCTTGAACGTCCATACTGATGTGAAACACACGGACGTAGTTCCAGCCACTGCTATGGACTGAGGGAGAGTACACGAAGCGATCATGACATGATCTTGAGCCTCATGACTCCACAATTTTCACATCAAATTCGACATCTTGTAGATTTAGCATCGGTGTCCAAATCCCCTGAACACTGGGTGTTTGGGTCATGACAGGCTTTTGGAGTCTCTTAATTTTTCGACCGGAAGAATTTTTTAACTTGTCCATCACCTCATATATGCGGGGAAGCGGTTCGTTCTTTACTCCCACCTGTTTGGAAGGTCCCGTGAGGTAGCCACCTTTGAGGTAAGGGTGCTTGCCGTTTCGGACCTTGAGCTCTACTTCAATCTGTGGATGAGTTTCCGCCCATTTAATGATACGGCCAGATGAGATGAAATCTCGCACCGCTCGTGAGGAACCACCGTGTTCGCAGTAGAATATTTGAAGCTTCTGCAGTTGAAATACGCCGCGGGTTGCCATGACGGTCGTGTAGGATGTGTGGTAGAGAGTGTAGAAGAGGAGCTGATAGCGGCGGCGACGAACTTGGTGATCATTGTGGGTGCTTGGTGTGCGTTGTGGTTGGCGTCTGGTGTGCGTCCGTCCTCTCATTCGAGGCTGGCGACAATATTATCCGTCCGCCCGTCAGTCCGCTCCGTCCTTTGCGCGTCGCCGCGCAGAGCCCCCTCGCCGCGCTCCGCGCGCGGCGCCATATAAGTCTCTCTATCTGTCGAAACGCGGTTGGGTGACGCGTGCTCCAGTTCCAAGTCTGAATTCTCAGGAAGTGTTTGTGGGGATGCGTTGGGTTGGTTGTTCAAACAAACAGCAACGACGACATCAAAACACGACCGTTTTGGCCAACACTGTGAACGTGAACGATGTCCTTCCAAGATGTTGGTAAAGGAAGTCGACCACAGAGGTCGCGACTAACAAATCAGAACCACTCCATTCCAGAAACACAGTCGTACAATGGAGGTGACTCGTTTACACAGCTGTCAGATGGCATTCTACAATATCAAGTAAGTTTCAGCGTGTGCAAACGTGGTAGAACAACATCGCCTCAGCTGACTGCCGTCTAATCATTTCACACAGCGCAATGTCGGTATCTTAGAAAAGATCACTCGTCAGATTGGAACGCCTGCTGATGGGCCTGAGATAGAGACACAGTACGTGAAGGATGACATGTTTTGAATTTCAAGCGATTTTTATAATGTTCTAACACAGCTGCAGATATAGTGTCCAGGTCGACGTCTTGCAACAGCTGGGTGACAAGCTTGAAACAAATCTGCGTGCGCAAGAAATGCAGCTCGATCAAGTACCTCGCGAGCAAGCGGCCAAGCGCCGAGCAACCCTAGTGAAGTTGAGTCGTGATTTTCGAAAGATTGAAGGAGCCTGCAAGAACCTTACGCTGGAGACGCGACGAAAAAAGGCGCGCCTGGCGGAGCAAAAGAAGCAGGCTCAGTTTGCTGCTAATCAAGGCCAGTTACCGGAGGAAGAGCAACGCATCCAGCTAGAGCTACAGCTGCAACAGGAGGTCAGTGGTGGTGGTGGTGAATATGATCACACTTTCTCCCGTCACAAAATGACTCACCATGTATTTCCTCACTTCAGAGACTTAACGAAGACATCATGCGGGAACGCGAGGGTGAAATTCGCAACATTAATCGCGGCATGCATCAGGTTAACGAAATTTACAAGGTGAGCATCTATGTGATTGCTGTTGACATCTCCCGGCGAGAAACATATACTAACTGTGTGTATCGAAAAGGATCTGGCGCACATTGTGGATTCGCAGCAGCAGGACGTTGATCAGATTGAGGATCACATGGAGCAGTCAAGAGTTAATGCTGAACAGGGCCTCGGCCATATCCAAAAGGCAAACGCAAAGGCGAGTGCGTCGCAATGTACAATATCTTAATAGAGCGTCATTAGTCGAATGTGATTTTCTTTCCTGCGAAAGCAACAATTCCAGTCTTCTCCGAGGATCTGGCTGCCCACGATGGATGTGCCTTTCCTTCTTCCTTCCAAGTCTTTCCCATTTCAGCAATCTTAGAAGCTTCAACCTGTTTCGGCTTGACGTCCTTTGATGCGCTCTGATGTTTGCGAGAGTCCTTCTCCTCGTCGTGCTCGTCCTTTTGCTTCTTTTCTCTGACGTTGAACGACCTATCAAGAGTTCGTCCCTCCTTGCGTGCTTCGATCGCCATGGCTTTGGCTTTTCGTTGACGTTGGCCTGGTCGATTCTTCTTTTTCACCATAACCATACCACTAGCTGGTCCGTAATGAAACTCTTCTCCAAGTTGTTCCTCTTCTTCGTCTTGTGGACCACCTAAACTAACGAAGATGCCACCAGTGGGATCGTCTGCATCGTCCGTTTGATTCTGTTTGTTCTTTTTGGACTTCTTCGGCAATACGTATTGTTGAACAAAATCTGGAACACCTGTAACAACGTCCTGTCTCCGCAGGTACCATCGTCGATATTCAGCCACTTTCTCGTCCCACGTTTCCATTACTGTTACAAGTCGTTTCTGTTTCAACATTTTCTCAATGAAATCCTGTTTGTCGTCATCAGGAGGTGGGGCTGCCACATCCGCTTTGGGGTTCAGATTCGGGATACCTAGTCGCCTAATACAAGCATCCACCACAATATCGATTGAGAACTGCTTCCAAGAGGCTAATCTGGTCTCCAACGTCTCGTTCTTTGTCGAGCTCTCCTTGATTTTTCGCACCACCTTTTGACATTCAAAGCTCTTGACAACCTTGGCTTCTTTGTGGATTGCCTTTTTCGCTTGATAAACGAGCTTCTCATAACGCTCTTGGCGCTCTTGTTGGAGTTGCTCTTCTGGGTCAGGACGCTTGCGCTTCTTGTTCTTCTTCTTGGGGGGAGCCATTGTAGAATAAATATAATATTATGGCCATAAAATATATGTGTGCGCGATGGATTGGTTGGCCCTCCAGAAGTTGAAGTCCACACAGTAAAAATTCCCGATTCCGTAAATCGGCCATGTGGATTTTTCTTCTTCACTTTTGAACTCTCTTGATAGATGGACCACCATGTCAGCGAAGGCGAGTAAGGACATTATCTACACCCAGAGCAAGGCGCCTTGGATAGGTGGCCCGGGAACAAGACTGCCATGGTTTATTGAATCTTTCATGAGCTGGACAGTTGCTTTGTCGATGCTTGGAGTTTCAGGATATCACTATATCCGCACAATTTACGTGCTTCCTACTCTCAACAGCTTCAAGAAGATGATCGTTGGGGGTAAAAGAAGCGATAAAGAAGATTTTCCATGTTGGTTAGAGGTGACTACGTCGAGCCGTGCTGAGAAGTCCAGTGAGGAGGACCGCTACAAGCAACTTGTGAGCTATCTCCAGGAAACAACATGCAAGATGACTGGGTGGACCAGTGATGAGCTGGTGAAGAGCATCCGTGGATCTGAGATTGCTCGCCGTTTGGTATCTCTTGCTTTGCGACCAGCCGCCTCGTCATCAAATGAAACTATTCAACGGCAGTTGTTGAGAATCTGGCCATATTTATTGAGGCTCCCATCTCCTGACGCTCCTTCAGATTTCAAATTTGATGTATCTGTTATCCTCCCTGCCTATCGCGAGAGAGGGACCGATGTACTCTTGAAACTCAACAGAGCTCTCAAAGCTTGTCAGAAACCATCTCGTGTTGAGATAGTTGTCGTGGATGCAGGAGACTGCGTCGATTTGAACGATAGTTTGAAGGAGATTAAAGTAACTGATTGGGGGTCGCTTCGAATCGTCAAGTTTGCCGATGGAGGTGGTCGCGGTCCATGTCTCAACTACGGTGCCAGTCAAGCCAGAGGTCGCTTGTATGCCTTTGTTCATAGCGACACGACCTTGCCTCCTTATTGGGATGCAAAGATTATCAAGGCGCTTGACGAACAGCCAAATGGAGTACGTGCAAATTCCTGCACCTTCTCGTTTGGTATTGATACATCTGAAGGGGGGCTAAATGGAGGGCCACTTCCACCAGGTATCAAGGCGGTCGAAACAACAGCAAATTGGAGAACTCATTTATATTCACTGCCGTATGGTGATCAAACATTATCGGTTCCTGCTGTCGTATTCAAGTATGTGGGTGGGTTTCCAGACCAGTGTCTGATGGAAGACTATGAGCTCGTTTCACTTTTGAGAAGAAGATCAGCACTACTCCCCACATTTGGCATTGTCGAAAAGGAACGATTGGTCGTCATTGGTGGCATTCCCGCCTATTGTTCGCCTCGACGGTGGCAAAAGTTTGGAATCTTGCATGTAACGTTCATGAATTCCAAGCTCGTGAATTTGTACGCAGGAGGCATGTCTCCAGACGAGCTCTTCACGCGGTACTACGGCCGTGCCTCACCCCAACGGTCTTCTGAGATGTCTCCTTGGGAGGAGGAGCTAGAGGATCTGGTTGTCGATGAAATCTAAAGCTGCTGCATGTAATACTGCATTCTTCACTGCACTTTAGTGAGTCTAGTTTTATAATAGTCGCGGTATCCAGTTCCGCTGAAAATCACCCATTGTCTAGTTGTGGCATCAGCGTAGGGGAAGTTAGTTAGCATTCTGCACGTTTTGCACTGGGGTTAGAGACGCAGTGAGAAGATTTCTCTCTCTGTTGGTTTTAATCGTGTACATCACAAACGAACCCCCAAGAACAAAATTTTGGCGCGCACCACAC
>JAVCKV010570857.1:0-10073 GCA_032274145.1 Herpochondria borealis | reverse complement strand
TCACAACTCACAACTCACAACTCACAACTCACAACTCACAACTCACAACTCACAACTCACAACTCACAACTCACAACACTATAGTCGAGCATCCTGGTAACTGTCCCATTTCACCTTGTAAATACTGACATTTAGAAGCAAATATAAAAGAATCTCCATTTTTTCGCAGCATTTAGAAGCTAGATCTCCCCATTTTAGAAGGCGTGGCATAATTAGAAAAAAAGCATAGCTATTTAGAAGGCTCTTCTAAAAAGTGACATTTTTAGAAAGAATTTAGTACAGGTACAAGCATATTAGAAGGTTATCAAGACTCAATCATGCGTGAGTAATTAAATAGAATGAATTAGAAGGCAGCTTCTAAAATCGTTGCCCTTTTCGACAAAGACAGCACATATAGTAGTCTCTTCTAAATAAGTTACCCTTTCTTAACCGTCAGTGCCTAAATACAGTAACGCCTGAAACTAAAGAGCGACAATCTGATTTGTGGCCGTTTGTGGCTCACAACCTGCAGATCACCCTACAGGCGATCTGTTTGCGCCATTTCTCTGCGACCATGGCGTCCAAACAGGTGATGACATTGCAGGATGCTCTGATTTGCGCCAAATGCCACTCTAAGGCCCCTTACTTTGAGCACTATAGTGATGCTATTTATGGGCCCACAGAGATATGTCTTATCCAGTGTCCTAGTGGGCAATGTGGCAACGATGATTGGTTCTATTGCCACACATGTGGAGTGACACGAAAGCGACCTGCTCTGAAGAACCACCACCAAAACAAGAGACACTTAAGGCTGCGCGAAAGAGCCCCGCCTGCTGCGTCTGCAAACCCCCCACCAGTGCCGATACCCCCTTCT
Source organism: Herpochondria borealis (assembly GCA_032274145.1). NCBI lineage: Eukaryota > Rhodophyta > Florideophyceae > Ceramiales > Ceramiaceae > Herpochondria > Herpochondria borealis. The sequence continues at coordinate 9,220 of JAVCKV010570857.1, read as the reverse complement.
TTCTATCAGGCCCAATTGCCCAAGAGCCCACCACCAGCCGAATTCCCTAACCCTGGATCAAGTCCCAGCATGGCCGTGGCAATGGAGGTAGTCGATGACCTTCTCCAGATGGATCCAAGCATATTTATGGACGCAATGGACGATGATATGCTTGCCTATGATGCTGAAATAGCTCCCATGGACACGGCAACAATAAACGCGCCAACAATTGATGAGACACCAGAAAATCCGGCCCCAATTCGGCCTATTTTCCAATTTCCTAAAATCAACTACCAAGGACCCAAAGAATGGCTAGTGAAGGCTTTAAAAGACGTCCCTCGTGCGACGCAAGCTGATGTGGCTAAGGCCTTCGCAAGTCCAGAACTGCATCGAATGCAAAATTTTTGGGTATGCGAGTTTGCATCTGGTTCTGGCAAGTGTGGGGGTGGCCTTATTCACATTGCAGCAATGTCTTGGCAGCAGGAAGGAGAAGCCAGGGTGGACCATCAAGCAAAACCTACTTATTGTGAGTCTAGATGGCAGTTTGGCTATATGATCCAGTACCAGCACACAAATGAAAAACAACGCATTCGACAAGCCCGCAGCACTCAAGAACTTGTTGCCTACATGAACCCCAAAGAGCCCTTATTTGATAGGACGTTCTTCCCAGACTACAATCAATTCAACAAATATTATGGGAACGGGAGTCACTCCTTGTGTAAGAACATGCCCTATCCGCAGCCCATCCTTGTCCATGATGTGGCATATGTGCCGTTAAAGGCAACTCTGGCCTTTTTATTCGCCAATGGAATTCCGGTGGACGACACCTATATCCAGGATCCAGCCAACGGCCTTAACCCAACAACCTTCACCGGCAAAGTGGATGATGTTCACCAAAGTCGGAAAGCGGTGGCATTTTACAAGAAAATTGAGAGCCAGTATTATGGGAATTCAAATGTTGGCGCGCCAAAAAAGTTCCCAATCGTCATAGCGCTGGCCATGTCCGATTGGTTTGATGGCTTCGGAGCAGGCACTTGTAAATCCGTTCGCAATCCTGTGGAAATAAAATCAATCAACATTGGGGCGCCAAAACAGTTCATTAATGCCACGGACAATACCTTTCCAGTTGCTGCAGGGTTGAAGAATGCGAAAGGGTGGAAGAAAGTCGACGAAATGTTCCACCAAGAATTGAGGGAAATATCAGACCCAGGGAATCCTTATCCTGTTTACGAAGGTGACCTTCAGAAAGTTATTGGGGCTGTTGGACACCGAATGGCCATCATAACTGATCGTGCGGAAAGGCCCACTTCCACTGGCACCCTTGGACATGGCGGCGACACTCACAGGCGGTTTGGAGTAGCAGGCCATGTTGGAACTCCCAGCTGTAAACTAAAGCAACTTGAAACGCATCTAAAAAAACAGGCCGAAGGCAGGACCAGAGATAAATTTGGATGGTGCGAGAGGTTTGTGATGAAGGATGCCAATGGGGCAATGCTACCAGCCTGCTATGACTGCCGCAAAAGGGGATTGGTGATGATGGGCATAGAATTCCCTCGAAGCGCACCCCTCCCACTTCATCCCCCTTGCTTGAAGTGCAGCAATTGGGATTTATTGGCTAAAAAGGAAAGGAACATTGCCATCGATTTTAAAGCCCATAAGGACTACCCCAACAAGATCACCAAGGGATCACCAATTCCGCCACCCGTGGGTCGAGACATCTTTGGAGACAATGTCAAATTGCCCTTTGTTAAGATGGACTGGGCCTTTATGATACAGGCTTGCAAATTTGCTTTCTACCAGTCCTCCCGAAAACGTAAAAATGATGAGCGTCCATGGACTCAGAAGCAATGTGAAGTATACTTAAAGAGTTGTGGCATCAATCCATCGGTGGCAACCTTAATCCATAAGGTTGCTAAGGCATGTGTCAAAGCAAAGTGCCAGGACGATGTGGATTACAGTGCCCCTGGTGGAGTTGGCGACTGTGAATTTCCAGCGCCGTGGTTTCTAGGTGATGAAACAAAACTGAGCGACTACATCGAAGCAGTGATGCATCTGCTGTTCCTGGGTGTGAAGGAGTCCAACTTCGAGCTGATCAATGTGTGGCTCACTACAGTGACAGGAAAAGGCATTGGGGAAACGCCATTTCTGAAGAAGTTGCAGGCGTTGATAAAAGAATTGCGGATGTTTATGCTTTCCTGGATGCCGTGCTACCCTTTGACAGGAAAGAAGAACAAGCTTGGAACCGGTTCATGGGTGGCAGAGAACTGGATTACGCTAACGAGGCTCTCACAGTTTGTTTACGGCTGGTGTGTGCGCGACAAGAACTCAGTGAACCAGGGTGGCAATGACATGTCCCGTATGGTCATTGCCTATCATGCATTTGTTGCTCGTTGCATGACCCATTCTGGCATTGACGACAACTTCGTCAAAGAAACTGAGCTGTATCTCAACGAGTTCCTATCTGCTGTGCGAGAGTTTGATGTTCGTGTTCGACACAAGGATCTCAACAGGGCAGTGACGAAGGTCTCAGAAAGAAAAAAAACAGAAGCTTGGTGGCTCAAGCCGAATTATATGTCCTTGTGCAATCTACTTTCCATGATGATACTTATTGGACCACTGGTTCTTTGGTGGGACGGAGGTGGGAAGGGGGAACGATTTATTCAGGAGGTGAAACCACACATTAAAAGGGGTGTAAGAGGAGATGTCATTGGTTTCTTCGTCACCCTTCTTGAGAAGCTGTTGCAGCTGAAGCAAATGTCTCTGTTCGAGAAGAAATATGGCCTTTGTGTGGACTTGAAAGAGGACATGGATCACCAGGAGGCTGTAATCGAGTTTCTGGGCGAGATATCTAACATGGTGATTCAAGGTGGAATGGATACGGAAACCACTGCTGATGACGATGAGACCACAATCCCTGACGAGAGTGTAGGGGACGAAACAGCAGGGTCCGAAGAGGACCTGTCTGATCAAGAGGAAGATTACGCTGGTGGTAGAGAGTCTGATGCATTGTTTACCAACAATGAAGTCCTTGGAATGACCAAGCTCAAGACAATATACATCTACAGGAATGAGAAGCACATGTCGGATGCGATTGTCGAACATAAGCCCCTTGCTGGAATGGTGGAAGTAAGCACATCGCCAAACGGTGAAACAGCATTTGAATTTCAGCTTGTGTTTCGCCAACCCGTGAAGCAGTTTGCCAGGAGGAAAGTCAAGTTTCTGGACGGAGGTGGAAGTTCTTTTCACGGTTTGTGGTGCGCCAAAATTGAGGTGGAAGAAGAGACAACCATTGAAACCACTGAGGCCTTTTCTGAGATCCAAGCTGCTGCGAAGCTTTCTGCAATTGCCATCCCATTGTCGTACATCCTTGGTGACAAGCATGTTCATGCCTTTAAGTACTGCGTTTTTACCAATTGGTGGAAATACAGACTGAAGGATGGCACCTACAGACTTCCGACGCTCGTTGCTTCACTCTACGGTGGAGTTTACAAAGAGAGACCCTTTGGTGAGGAGGATTTGGAGTTTGAAATGCCGCTGTTCCCAACGATGGATGCTCAACGCAATAACACAGATGCGGATCAAAGAGGAATGCTCTAGTCAGCATGATTCAGCGGTCCACTCTACAGTATTACTCGTGTTAGATTCATTATTTGTACTCCAACACGACGACGTTTACGAGACGACACGACCTGTGGCTATTAGGACCTGTGGCTATTAGGAACTGTGGCTATTAGGGTCTATTCTCTTACTATTAGCTAGCTAGCTAGAGGACGACTTCGCCTTCGCTCCTTCTTCCGTGGTCGTCACGGTGTTGGTGGTTGTTGTCGTTGTTGTTGTTGTAATCACTAGTCATTAGTGATACGAAGGCGTGCGTCAGTGGAATGAATGGCGCCAGATGGTTTCCACTCCTCCGCGAGGGATATTCCAAAAATTAGATACAGTAATTATAGGGGTCTAGAAATATGATAGTGAATTTTCTCTTCATTATTTGCACTCCTTATAAGTTTTAATAATTAACTAGTAGAGTGGCAAGTGCCCATCAGTTTTACTGCCCGACGGGAAGTGTCACCCACTCAGCACGCACAGCTAGTGGGACGATGTCATTACCCGCCGGCGACAAAACTCCATTGTTGATCAACGTGTGACGGCGGTTGACTGCATGCAGGTCACCCGCAGCCAAACGGCGCGCCGTCTCCCTCAGCAGGTCCACCACCATAAACAAATCGGTGGCCCTTGGCTTGATCCGGTTCTTCACGAAGAACAGACACACCTGTCCCAACACCAATGCATCGTTGCCTTGAATAGCAACAATCATTTGCAGATTCGTCCCGTTCACGCCTACCAACTGCTTGCGGCAAGCATCCGCAGCCGCGTAGCCCAACTTATCTGAGAGGGCAACCAGTTCTGGGTACTGGTTTACGACCTGAGTCGTAACGCCCAACATTGTCATTTGTGCATTGGGCAAATGAATGACTGGATTTGCTTGAGCCATCTGCGTGCAAAGAAACGAAGGCATGGTGAACTTACAACAAAGATTCGATCAAACAAAGAACTATCAAGTTGCGCGCCATGGTCATTAAGATCAAACAAAGAACAATCAAGTTGCGCGCCATGGTCATCAAGGTCACAAAGAACAATCAAGTTGCGCGCCATGGTCATCAATTGAGTTACTTACGTTGATTTGTGTATTTTGAAAGCAACGTTGGGGTCGACTTGATTGCGGATCGAGTGTATTGCGTTTCTTACAAAATTGAGAATTATGACAACTTAAAACTTCGCAACCCTCACACTGCCTCTCCACTCCGCCTGGAACACAATCAACGCAAGCCAACAACAGACCAAACACGCTGGAATCCAAGCCATTGGAAGCATGTGCAAAGGTCCAACACCAACGAATCCACTAGTGAGCCGCAACAATAGGCAAGTCTCCACGCAGCGAAATTTTGGAATCGTGGACGATTCCGAACACTACCACGGGTACAGCACTTTGACCGCACATGCAACCCTGCCCGCCCGCTCCAAATCCACATCCTCGTCAGATACTCTCTCCAATCCTATTGGTTAAGTGAGTTCAATTCAATCCTATTGGTTAAGAGAATGGAACTCAACTGGGGTACAGTACGTCACTCAAAACACACGCTGAAAGAGGCAAGCCGGACTATCCTTCGCATTTGTTAAGTGAGTTCAATTCAATCCTATTGGTTAAGAGAATGGAACTCAACTCCGGTACAGTACGTCACGCGAAACACGCTGAAAGAGGCAAGCCGGACTATCCTTCGCACGAATTGAGATGTCTATTAGTGTAGCTAGAAGCTATGGCTTTGCCGAATAATCCAGCAGCTAAGCCGTTCATTACATAGGACCAAAGGCTGCGCCTGCTACTAGTGCTTGTATTCAGATCAGTATAGTGGTGGGGGCATTTGCTGGAGTTGTCTTGGAAGGGCCTGCTCCAGGAGTTGGCTTCACTTTTTCAGAAATCCTGGCCTCGATGGAGGGCCCAACAAATTATTCTTGCCTTTATATACCGTCCATTATGTACGCGATGAACTTTAAATAGGCGATGATTTTAAATAGGCTATGTATAAGGCTAGCTATACTGCAACAGCTCATCGATTGAGCTAGGCCCACACATAACATGGAATGCACGAAGGATTCGCAGGACAAGTCGTTTTTTGGCGCCAAAGCTGCGTTGGTATTCATATTCTTACCTTTTTGGGCCGTCAGTTGCTGTTGCCCGGTAACAGGCACACCAATGTTCCAGCACACGCAGGACAGGCAAAGAACATTGGTGCAAAGAACATTGTTGCAATGATGTCGCCAAAGAAGCTTGCACCGACCTTCTTTGCTCCGAGGCTGCCATCACCAATTTTGAACTAAGCTAATTAATTGCTGTTGGGCGTACATTGGAGTAGGAACACTACTGGATGCACTTCCAAGAAAATGAAAGCAATCGATTTAGAAGAGAGCCTCAACACTTTTAGAAGAAGCTCACAAAACTGTTGCACAACAAACCGTTGACTAACACATCCAAGTAACCGCTCCGTATATCAACATGAATTTTATTGCTGCTAATGCCCAAGTCCATGCTGCTATGCCAGCCGAAGTGCAAGACCGTCCCGGCACTCTGTACCAGAAGCTGGTTTCTGTTAAGCAGCTTGACTCCAAACAGTTTGAAAAGGATGACAAACTAGTCTTCAATAAGTGGTTTGATCAAACCTTTTTCAGGAATAAAATTAGTCAGGAATGCTACGATGGGATTGCTAGATTGTCTGGTGAGCCAATGGTTCCGAAAAAGGCAAGTGCTGGATTCATTTGGGGATCTATCACTTTATGCCACACCACTAACACGTACCAAACCATGGACTCCACTTTGCTTTTCAGATGAAGGTTCACACTATCCCCTGGGACTTCTTCTTGGACAAGAAGAGCTACACAAAGGAGGAGATGTATGATCGCCTGAAATATTGCAAGGGAAGGCACTTCTTCGTCAAGGATGACGAATTCATGGACACCACCACCACCGATTTGGGTGGTGATGTGGATGACACTCCACAAGACTTGATGCGTGAGGGGGACATTCATTGGGAGAGAGTCGAAAGAGAAGAGTATGTGGCCCTCCCTAGGCCAACTGGTGGTAAGACCATCGAGATTGAGTTCGAAAGGCGTTTTCAAAGCTTAGTGGGGTTTGCTCAAGACCTTATCTTGCCACGCATGAGAGCCACTTTCCGTGCCCGGGCAAAAGTGTTCAACCATCACCTTCCCGATTGTTCCGACATCGAAGACTATCTTGAGGCTTACGGCAGTAGGACTTATGACAATCAAATGAGGGCTTTAATTTATGCCTTGGGCCACAACATGTGGGGGAAGGAGTGCTTTGGAGACATGGAGAAGATTGTGCTGGAGATCCTTGGACTCGAGTACGAAAACACCCTCGTGACAGGCGAAAAAGTGAAAACCAACAGACGCCACGGAAACTTGAAGAAAATGGTCACCAGAATTAAGCAGACCTATTTCTGTGAACGCTTTCGGAAGTCAGGTGCCCAATTTTGGAAGGAGGTGATTTACGAAAGATTGCTCAAGACGCCCATGGATGGAGTGGTGACCGTAATCAAGGTGACAAAGCACTCCCATGGCTATGATGGGTATATGGGACTTTGCACTGGGCACCATCTGCTCTTGAACATGAACGCTTGGGAATTCACAGTTGAAAAATACAGGAAGCCCGAACCAGCCAAGGATGAAAATACGGCAATCACATCGTCTGCAATTCCAGCGGATTGTTCTTTTCTAGAATTTGCGCAGCAGCGATCCGACATGCAGGTATCTGACATTCTTGCTGTTTGGACAGCGAGACAACCAGCTACGCCTTCCGCAGTGAGTGTGAGTGCATCAGCCTCCATAAGCACCATCTCGCAATTGTCCGTAAGTGACAATCAAGCAATTTGAACAACCACATCTTTTGTGCTCACCGTCTTTTCCTTTGCCTCAGGCTCAGAATTCAGTTTTGGCCTCACCAGAGCCAACACCTCCTCTTAACACAAACCCTGTTCCTACAACCACCACCCCTACAACCCCTCGTGTTGACGCGGTTACTGCTGCTGGCGTGGTTCCTGCTGCTGGCGTTCCCGATGCTCAGGAGACTCCTGATGAGCTTCCCACAAAGAAGCCGGCAGGGAAGAAGGTTGCTGGAAGGAAGAAGAAGGTCGCGGGTGCCAAAAAGAAGCAAAGAACCAGTAAGACCAGCAATGGCTCCAAAAAACGCCAGGCCCAGACAGACCTGTCAGTGGTCACCCCGAAGAAGAAGAAGCGCGCCACAATTGACCCGCGAACTCTTTCGCCAGGCGAGAAGAGCCCCGAAAGGATGACCAATGGCAACTTTTGTGTGGGTTGCGACCACGACGATGTCTTCAATAGAGCCAACAACAAGAACATTGTGCCATGTGAGAGGAATTACTTCACGCAAAACAACCTAACACTTGACAATTACCCCACCCATTGCGCTGATTGCCGTGGCTCATTCAAGTCTGGGGAGGCTAACAGCGTCAAGATTGGTGATTGCATGAAGGTCCATTGTTGCAACAATGCCATCAACCATCGTGATCACCCTTGCGTGGTGGCATGGTGCAGTCCTTGCTTTGGCAAGAGATGTGCCACTGCTGATGCCAAAGCAGCAAAGGATTCTGGAAGGAAGCGCGCCTCCAGTCGCATCCGCATTGCTGCTGCCCATTGATTGTTTCCGTTTGTTTGTTGGCTGTCGTGTCATTGGCTACTTGTTGTCTCCTGCAGGAAAAATAGCTTTTACGCAAATAATATTTTAGTACACTTTCGAACCTAAACTCCGATTCAGATAATAATTTTAGTAGATGCCAGCCGGTGCATTCTCCTTTTTCCCGCATTCAATTTTCGCGCAAATTTGAGGCTGGCCCACTTGCAAGCAGATTTAGAAGATCAATTAGAAGATCCTTCTAACTTCTGCCTAACCGGCACATATCTTCATTGGTAAAATCGCAGTATTTAGAAAGATATACAAGTGCTTCTAAGTTTCTTTCTAAATGCTGTGATGTTTTGACCTTTCAAACAAAGAAGGTGATCCCGGATGGGGCCACTTCAACGGTAAAAATCACTCCAAATAACCAGTTACAAATTTAGCTGAAGTTCATCTTACGACGGCCATCTGGATTTGGCAATCAACCAGGTTAAGTTCTTTCCAGCAGACCTGTAAGAAGCTCTCCTCTTGCAGCCCCTGTAAACCTCGATCGTGCAGATTGTTTCAGTTTTGTTGGCACTTCCGACCACTGACGTCACCACCATTGTTTTAGGCTGAGTACGGAGGTGCGCCAGCCGCCTCAAAATTTGAACAGAATTCTGCTCAAAGCAAGCACCACCTTCTAAATCACTGCTAGCTTTGCCCATTCAGTACACGAGTGGGATTCAAGTTAGAAAGTCCATTTACTAAGTACCTTCTAAGTCTTGACGGTCAACCTTCTAAATGGGCTTCTAAATTGGGATGCCCCAGCAGTCGCCTCCTTTCAAGTCAGCTTCTAAAAAGGTTGTTTTTGGGAGTCCCGCTGGACTCTCTGGTAGGCTTCTACATGCGGTGTTTTTCTAACTCTCTGCTAGCCCCCAGCAAAGTTAAAAGCTCACTACCAGGATGCTCGACTATAGTGCAGTGCAACAACTCCTGCCTGGTTGGGGGACCAACAGGAACATCGGCCTCCAATCTCAATGGTGAAACAATGCA
>JAVCKV010570846.1:0-10076 GCA_032274145.1 Herpochondria borealis | reverse complement strand
AAGGAGAGGGAAAGAGATCCGCGGGGGGATTGCTGCATTGGGAGTGGCAGTCGTATGATTACATTTTAATATGCTATCAGGATATAGATAATGAAGATAGGCTAAAAAAATAAGTGAATTTGTGCAGATGTGTTTTGAATCTCAGTAGACGTAGATCTACGTCTACTGGAGGGGCTGACACAAATGAGCAAATGCACTTATTTTGCGGCCCATAACCCAAAAATAAGTGTAAAAGATACGAAGATTCTTTGCATAAAGTAATTTCGATCCCTCCCCTGGTGCGAGGACGGAGGTCCATCCTTCTTCGCAAAGAGAGAACCGTCCTGAGTTCTTGGTCCATCCCGCCTATCCCCCCCTGCTCGTGCGTCGCACCCGCAAACAAGAAATTTTGTTGAGCATTTCACGCTTTTGCCAAGAGATCACTCCACTTTTTGCCATATTTCTGGCATTAAAAGGACTTCAAAGACCCAGTACGCTGGAAATTCCAGATCTGAAGCAAGCATTTGTGCATAGTCTCCAGAAAGACCATGAGTAGTCCAAGGCAATACCAATGATATGCACAGATCTCACATCTGTATAGAGACTGTTGCATCATCCATTTTACACGCTTCGACCGTCACCATGCCCACATCCACCCAATGGCCCGGAAGTGCCTTGTCCAACCCTTGATATTGGCAAAGTCGGGGTCACGCAGGTGAACCGTGTAGCCCAAGAATCGAGTGGAAGACGGGAAGGGAGTCTCCTGGGGCCGTCTATTTTACATGCTTCGACCGTTACTGTGCCCACATCCACCCAATGACCTGGAAGTTCCTTGTCCAACCCCTTGATCTTGGCAAGGCAAGGGTCACACGGTGAACTGCGTGGCCCAAGAATTGCATGGGAGACGGGAAGGGAGTCTCCTGGGCCCAATCGGGGCCTTTCGTGTCAGTAGCAAAGACGGACTCTAAGGTTGCTTGGAGCACCCTAAGCGGGAATGGCTCACCCTGCTGGAACCCAATCTTGTAGCAGCTTTTTCATCCTCGATGATCCAAATCGGCAAATTGAGAGCCCCGCCAGTTCACAAGGTAATAGAGGCCGTGCGCCCCAATTGGTATGCGTAGCATAGGTGTGAAACACTACTAGAGCCCACGGCCCATAGACAGGGATCAGAGCTTCCGGACCAATGTGCAAGGAGGTTGGGAACTTGTCACAGCACTTTGGCTTCTCCGAATATTTGATAACGTGCAACACGTCCCGCCTCACTTTTGGCGCACATCCTGAGAACTTCCACCCGCTAGTGACCACTGAGCCCTTCCAGTCTGTGACACCGCCCGTCGTGCGATGGGACACCCGCGAAATGGACACCACCTCCGCTGTTGCCAGAGCTCACCACTCTTGCCCAATTACAATCCGTGACATAGAAACCCAGTCCCGGCCTCACAGGTGTAAACTCAATTCTGTATCCAGGCCAGGAATCAAGATGGCATCCACCAGTTCTGACTTGTCCGGCACTCGCAAGTGCAGCAGATCCATCAGGCGCACTCTGCCCAATATGGAATACATAGCGAGGAAGGATCGACATAAATCGCAGCCCAGTCCCTCCGACTGAAGCTCAGCAGCCAATCGACTGTCGTGAACTGAGAACTTGTCACGTGTACGCGCGCTTAAACAGCTTCACCCCTCTTTCAACCGGCAAAGAAGGAGCCTCTCGTTTGAGTGGAGAGAATCCACTACTAGATGCAATCAAAGGCGGTTAATAGCAGACTTAGCTCTTAACCTTCTCTCCCCTTCTGCCTTCTCCATCTCTTTCTGTCACTTGACCTTGCGCTCCAATGCGTTTGCCTTCTTCAACACTTCGTCCAACGCCTTTTTGGTGTCCCCACCATGGAGGTAGCCTGCTCCACTCCCTTTTGTGCTTCTCCACTGCGTCCTTGAGCTCTTTGTTTTGCTTCAAGAGGCCCGTGTTTCTTTCTGCGCTGTTTCCATCAGTTTGAAGCCCAAATTCTTCACCAAGAATTTGACGTAGATGGAAGGGTGATCGTTGAAATTGGCCACGTCAAACGCTTCCATGAGATTGTGAGTCCTGAAGACTGCCCACAGCACAGCCTTGCACATGGAGTGTTGGTCTTCTTCCATGTTGTCCAACACCCCCAAACAAACCGCGAACAATTCATTCCAGACCCGGCAGACAAGCTGAGTGGTCAACCCAGGCCTGCCCCTTGGAGGACTTTGAGTCAAGGTAAATGGATTTGAAAGTTTGGTCCATGAACGAAATCAAATTCCCCAGCTATGTAACCAACTTCTCCAACGCTTCGATCGCCGCACAGTAGTCAATCAATCCGTAGGCAAACGCTTTCTTGACCCCCTGTGTCACCGATGTCTTGATTTGTACCATGCGTTTCTCAATCACCTTCTGCATACACCTTGCTCCCATTCTCCATTGGTCCTGAGCCTTTCGATGCAACAAGTAGGAAGATTGGTCGGATGCACCCACATCATCCGTCGTACAGCTGTGCATCATTTCTGGGACCTCGTGGAAGAGTGCCGCCAAAGCTTTAGCATCTGCTTCAGAGTTGATGTTCAAATCTTCCCTCCGCTTCATGGCGTCCAGCAGGGACTTCTGGTTTGTGTCTTTTCCAACAATCAGAAGCAGTTGCAGGTAAGGGTCTATGACCAATCCAAAATGCTTGCTCTTTAAAGTTCTTGTCAATCCACAGGCCCACTTCCTTGATCAACGAAATACCAATTCCAGCAAACTTGACTGCTGACTCCTCTTGCTTGGCTTTTATCTCATCAATCTTGGCCTCTGGCCCGGTCTCCTTCTTCTGTTCGCGCTTCCAAAGCCTCCACTCGGAGCACTAGGGCTGGATCAACCACAGTTACTTGAGGAGCGTCACCCGAGCTTCCTGATAAGGCCAACAGATGAGCTAGTAGTTGAGGGTTGTTCCCCCGGTGGATGATGTTGTTTGCTCCAGTGTCTTCACGCGTTGTAGAATTGGCGAGACAATTTTCAAGAGCATCACTTTTGCTTGCTTGATGTTTGTCTCCGTTGCGCCCCTCACCATCTGGACTTGTTGTATCAGATCAGACTTCAGCTTCTTTAGGTGCTTTCCATTACAACATCAGCGGAGGCGTCCAGTTTACTGTCCAGCGCAGAACTCATTGTACCCACGGTCCTCCAAAGAGTCGGAGGGACTGGAGAGCTGAGTCCTACATCACGTTCTGAACCCAAACTGTTGGCAAGAGAATCCTCCCTCAACGCCACCTTGTTGAGTCCATCCTCAAAACCCAACATGCTGAGTTTGCAAGACTCGTTGGTGAGGATCTCTACCACTTCAGAGACCTCACTCAATCCCTTGTCTAGTGAGGGGAAGAATGCTTGCAACAGTTTTATCGCTCACACTCTTCTTGAACTGTGACAGTTTGGCTGGTGAGTGAAGGACCTCTTGGTACGGAGAGAAATCATCAAGCTGGCTATCTTCATGAGATCTCTTGACTTTCTTGCCAGGAGTCTTGAACAGCTGAGATTGTGTCACCTTTTCCGCTTCCACTTTCAAGCTGGCCTTGGATGATGCGCTGTGTTGAGCGAAGCGGCCTGAAAGAGACAAAGCCAGTCTTCAAGGTGCTTGTTGGTTGAGCCTTGCCAGTCCTTTCCCATACCTGGTTTTGGTGAAGTACAGGTGAAGAGAACGCAGTGTCTTGGACTTCCCAATGACAAAAAGACCGTCCTGGTCATACAAGAAAACCCGTTGGGTGCCTGAGTGTTTTGTGGTACAGTTCTCGGAAAGACAAAACGTGGCCCTGTCACCAATATCCTTTACATGTAGACAGTACTGTATGTGACATGTGAGTACTCCATAATTTTTAACAACCTCTCATTTTTCAAGCACACCATGACGGGCGCCCATCTGCCGCTGATTCTGTCCCTTCTCTTGGGTGTGGTCTGTGGTTGGATCTCTCCTACACCATCGCTTCCAACGACATTCTTGCTTGCTTCCCATCATGACATGGAACAAAAAATCTCGTTGGTGGCCTCTGGTTCACTCACAACGACGCAATCCTGCTGTCACTCAGGAGAAGTGTCGATTGATTGGCGTAAAATCCCTGGGGGTCGACTACAGACTGTCTCGTACAGGCCTCGCCATGACAGTGGGCTATTCTCCTGAACGCTTTGATATCGTGGATGAATCCACCGCGACCCTTTTGGACCACGAGATTGTGCGAACGACAACATCCTTGCAAGATAAAGACGATGGTTAAGCCTCAGGCGCCTTGCCGACTGCCTTGGCGTCCTCCCAGAACGATTTCACCAACTCAGTTGATCGATCATAACCAGTCACCTTCGACACTGCGTTGGATTGCAACAAGGCATGTGCCATGCCACCTCCCATGGCACCAATGCCAATGACGGTAACGTTGAACGGCATGTGTGAAGAAGAATATGTAAGAGAGAGATGAGTAAACGGTCACTTACAATGCTCCTTGATGGTTTCGGTTGTGGGTTGGTTGGCGCCTTGGGGGCGTTAGTGTCGATGCGTCACTCACAGTAAAAGTACATCCATACTGACCTACTTGCTACCGGGTACTGCAAGACTGGACTTGAATAAGTTGACAGCTTAGAGTTGAAAAAGCTCACAATTTGGTCACAACACATCACATACGTAAACGATAGTAAACACATCACTTGGATGAGTGAGTCAGTCGACAGGCGACGCATCATCTACGTGTACCTGTGCACGATGAATGAATCAATCGTGAAGAAGCATCAGATGAGACCTCAACCAACTTGATCACATGAGTGAGAGCACACAACAACAACAACAACAACAACAACTAGGAAAAAGAGCAGCAGCATCAGCATCAGCAGCAGCAACAACAACAATCATGTGCCAGAAACCACGAAAGCAATCAGGCCGTCTCGAAGCAGTGGCTGCGCAAAAACAAGATTGGGCGACGCTCCCCATCTCGGGAAAGGTGCAACTATTGGAGCAAATGCTGTCAATCGTCAAAGAGATTGGCTACGAACCGCACAAACAACTGGGCGAAGAAGCTGCTAAAATGATGGGAATCCCAACAACAACTGCCGAGGGTCGCTTCGAGAGTCGTTTCCAATCACTCATGTTTGCCGCCACCATCAAGAGTCAGCTGGAGACGCTGCTGGATATTTTCAAGATTCGCAGTGGAGAAGATACACCAAAACAGCTGCTTAATCTTGAAACGCGAACAGCCATCAACGGTCAAGTTTGTGTCAAGACGTTCCCTCTCTTGACCCGAGACAAGATGGGCCCACAGGCACAGTTTACAGGAGAAGTCTGGTTGAATGATGCTGTCAAGAATGAACAAGATGTGAAACCATTCTCCTATGATGCAATTGAGCAGCAGGATGGTGGAGTCATGGTCATCCTTGGAGCTGGAAATCACGGGTTTTTGCCCGTTGCCGACGTCCTATATGGTCTCTTTTCAAAGAATTGCGTTGTCTATCTCAAGCATCACCAGCTTCGAGGTTACACAGATGATCTCATCCGTACCATCTTTCGTCCTCTCATTGACCAAGGATTCTTTGATGCGGAGAAGCATGTCTCTATTGAACGATGTTCGGAACTTGTCCACCATCCATTGGTGACCAATGTCCACATGACGGGTGGAAAGGCTACCCATGATGCTATCGTGTGGGGTTCAGGTGAGCAGGGTCAACAAAACCGTCTCAACAACTCTCCACAGCTGAAGGCCGATATGACATCAGAGCTGGGTGCAGTATCTCCCTGGATTGTCGTTCCAGCAGAGTACACCAGCAAGGAGCTGGAAACCCAGGCTAAAATGGTGGC
Source organism: Herpochondria borealis (assembly GCA_032274145.1). Lineage (NCBI taxonomy): Eukaryota > Rhodophyta > Florideophyceae > Ceramiales > Ceramiaceae > Herpochondria > Herpochondria borealis. Next base: position 4,272 of record JAVCKV010570846.1, on the reverse strand, counting down.
GTTTTGGATTCACAACAACGCATCCTGCAATTGCAATTCTCCAAAGATGATTTGTGTGTCTGACGAATGGAAGCAAAAGGAAGAGTTTCTTGGTTATATTGAAAGCAGCCTCGCCAATCACATGCTCCCCGTAGCATACTACCCAGGCATCAAATCTCGATGGCAAACATTCCGAGACCAATACCCAGAGGCCAAGATTTTAGACTCCAACAGTGGGTTGGGCATCAAGGAACGCCAACTTTCATCACCTCTGACTGGCGACGACGCATGCTTGCTTCCATATATTCAAATTCACACAGAGGTTGATCTCTCATCAGACGAGGGGCGAAAGGCCGCGAAGAGCGAGTACGCCTTTCGGCACGAGCCTTTTGCGCCAGTTTATACCATCGCGACAATGAAGAAGACTGGTAGTTTGGATTCGTTTTGCAAAACGGCTGCCACTTTCTGCAACGACTACTTGTTCGGATCCCTCAGTGGCTCCGTCACAGTCGCACCGTCAGTTGAATCCTCTACAGAGTTTCAAAATCTCATTGCTGACCTGAGGTACGGCTCATTGGGTATTAACGGTTGGGGAGGAGTATGCTACACCAATATGTTTGGTGGATGGGGCGCGTTCCCAGGAGAGTCGCTGGATAATGTAGAGAGTGGCATTGGCAGGATCAACAATATGCTCTTCCTGACCAACTTTCAAAAGTGCGTCATGCGGGCTCCCACCGTGTCAGCAGCTCATGCTTCACTGAAAGAGAATTTAGAGAAGGAAGCGTCACTGGGTGAGGCACTCACAAAGTTTATTCTTGCGCCTGGCCCACTTTCGTTCATGGGCATTGTTTCAGCATTGGTTGGAGTGGACGTTGTCAAGTGCTCAATTGTGGGACTTGGAAGTGTGGTCCTCGCTGCCCTTGCACGCAGTATCTGGCTTACATAAAGTGTCGGAGTGCGCACGAGTGCTTGATGGTTTTGTGCTTGCAAGACCTTTTATTGATAGAAGCGGTTCATTAAAAAATTAAGTCTTGAATTGATGAATCAAAGAACTTTAACGCTGCAAACACATCACTTGGATGAGTGAGTGAGGTTGAATTATTATGGACTTGCGAAAAGCAAGAAAACCATAAAGCTGCTTGAAGGCTGGTTACGACGAAGAGTTAGAATGTGTATATGGAAAACTTCGAAACTGAGGAGGGTGACAGCTTGGAATTTGCAGCTGGTGCCAATAACTCGAATGGAGATTGCAGTGACAGTGGGAGCTGGGCAGTCATTCCTGAAGATCCATTCTTGAAGAATCCTCAAGGAGTTTTCGAGTCGTCGAAATGGAGGCCGAAGATGGTAGCACGGCAGACGAGCTATCAGAAGAGTTGTCTCGAGCTATGAGGTGACTCAAGAGAATTAAGCAAATCCGGCCAAACCTGGCCATCTCCAGCGTTTGCTTTGACTGCCCATAAATATAGAAGCAGTCTGGGGCCTGATGGTCGTTTCGGTAGTTCCACCGCACCATTCGTTCTTCACGTCGCAGATACTGGTAGTAGACCTGTGCCCTTTCGAACCCACTCACTTGAGGGAGATCGACGTTTGCACAAATCGGGTCCAGTCCGTGATCCTGTTTGTCGCGTATTTCTCATACCAGAATGTCATCTACTGTCTGTGGTTTGTGATTCAATAGTAGTAATCATTGTTTAGTCAATCTACTAAGCGAGAACGCGGCTAGACGACGCGCTGGCCCTGTCCTCGTCTCCTACTACATCGATATCCCTCTCCACTAGTCCTTCCGCATCACACCACTTTCCGATCTTCACGCCGAGAACGAGGCACCCGAACCTTCACCGTCACCTTCTCCTCCATCACCGCCTGCTCCCTCACCGCCGTCCTCATCTTCCCCCGAGCAGCAGCACATCGACTTCAAGGTTCCACACAAGCCCTGTGCATTTTGTTCTCCTGACAACAGTGAAGAAGTGGTTAGAAAATGTGGAAGAGCGACGACACACAAAGAAATGCGAAGGCGAGCAACCTACCATCCTCGTCGTCTTCAGTTCCGGTTTCAGCAGCGTCACCGTCTGCACCTCCAAGTGCGGCCTTAGAAGCGAGTTTCGCACGAAGCTCTCCTGACAGCAGTGAAGAAGTGATTAGAAAATGCGCAAGAGCGACGACACACAAAGAAACGCAAAGGACGAGCAACGTACCTGCCTCCAAGGTGGCTTTAGCAGCATCGCGCTCTGCAGCTGCAGCTTGAGCACGAGCGTCATCACGCTCTGCAGTTCTGGCTACAACGAGTCCTCGACTAGCACGGAGATCCCGACGAACTCCTCCTGCCAAGAGGTAGGAAGAGGTTAGAAAATGCGCGCAAGACAAGACTGACGACATACAAGGCAAACGACGAGTAACGCACCGAGGGATTTTTCCGAAAGCGAGCTAGACGCATTGTCCCGCTGGATATCATTCAAAACACTTGGAATACGTCCATCTGCTGAAGCACTGACGCCTGAAAGAGAAAGAGGAAAACATTAGAAGCCAACGAGATCCAGTAAGCAGCCCAGTGCGCTCGACAACGTACCTGAATTTGGCGTAGTGGCATCTAGATCGTCAGAGGGGATTCCTGTTGTTCGTTTTCAAAATTTCAAATGTGAGTTGGGCGACGATGGACGCAAAGCAATCACACTATTGAAACGTACCAAAGGAATCATCGGTGAATGACGTTGGATTTCCAGAAGGAGGAGTCGGATTCATCTTGATGTTAATTTTTGGTATTGTTGGTTATTTGTGCAAGAGCAAAATATTGTGAGCCATCAACAAGAGAACGAGTGATTTTGAAACTTGAGAACTTGATTTTGAAACTGAAAGCACAACGGCGACAGTGATTTTGAAACTGAAAGAGCAACGGCGACAACGATGAAACTAGAGAAGGCGCAATGAATGGAGTTCTAAACTCACCGGTTTGACGAGGGTAAGGTTGCCCGCCACGACAGTCGTCTCGTCCGAATCTGTTTTGCAGTTGACGTCGGATTGCATCTTCTCTCGTTTCTGGCTCTTTCGATTCGACTGTGACGTTCGATTGATTTGAGCAGTGACTTACATCGATCTTGAACACATTGTTGGTCCTTGTTGAAGCGTCAAACGAGATATCTCCGTGTCGGCCTAGTTGGAAGTTGGAGCAGCACAGCAACAATGTGCCAACGTCAATGCGGAGTCGTCATTAGTTCTGAATTTTTTCGGCTGTGTCAGTCATCTTTCTGCTAGCGTAACTCTTCAATCGGGTAACAGGAACGTTCAGAAGGATCAAGCCCAGGAATTGCAGTAAGAGTGATGGTCATCGTCTCGCCATAGTATCCACATGCCGCCATTGTTGAAATTTTGAAATCGTTCCTGTACTGCACGTAAAACTACTGGCACTGCAAACACGAGTACAATGTACAGTACATTACACGTACACAGTACAGTACATGTACTGTAGATGCTCTGCAGACACCCACGGACAGACGGACAATTAGATAATAGACCGCACGGCGTTTAGGATCAAGCAATCATCACAGAGTACTCAGTACTCGTCTACTAGCTTCGTCTACTGTCTACAATTTCGAAAGGCCTTCTCACACTCAGACTCTTCATTCTAATACAGTAGTACATGTACACTATTAGTCTCTCTTTGCAATGCAGAGATACGAAGGCAAAACAGCATGATTCGCCGTTTGCTTACTCCTTCTGTTCTGTTCTCGAACAACCATCTTTTGATCATCCACAAACCTCAGGGTGGTCCTCAATGCCTGTGAAATCAACACCTTACTAGTCACTTTTGGACAACCGTCAGGCAACGCTGCATTGGTTAGTCACAGATGTCGGATGCCAAGACCATTCGAACATCTTTCGTGATTGCGTCTCCAACGGGATTCCGTGGATTGGCTAGTGATGAAGCACCCATGGGCTACTTCGAAGTACTTTAACCAGGAACGGCGTTCTCCTGGGGCTATACTCGCAAGTATACCTATATAATTCTTTAAACACTACTCTATAAGATCGGCAGATGAAGACGGACACATGGCCTCTTCACACGTCCAAGCTTGATTGCCATGCAGGCCGTCACAAAAACACCTTGTCACAGGGTGAGGTCCTACGCTGTTGGGGCACTGCTGGACCCCAAAAAAACATGTTTTGACTTTCCGCTGACAGTTCATACCCACAGGAGGAGGTACATCCTTGCGCTTCCTGCATCTTCGCAGGTTCGTGCCAACGAAATTCTCAGACACTCGTGACCACCACACTGGTTCAGGAAAAGGACCAGTTGGG
>JAVCKV010570824.1:0-10077 GCA_032274145.1 Herpochondria borealis | reverse complement strand
CGCACCAACCAACCAACATCTACGAGTCTACTTCTACCTTTCGAACTCTTATCCCTAAACTTACTTGGAACTCGGAACATGAGTTCGAGTGCTTATGCCTCCCTCTTTTTTTCGTAGTGATGATTTTTTTGGGTTGGCTTCGCCGCCACTGCAAGACGGGGTAAATCGTCTAATATTGTACAAATACGTATACATGCATAAGAGTTGGCCCGCTGAAATCCTATAGTAGAAAATGCATATTTATGTACGACGGTTAAAGGGTTTCTCTATTATAACGGACGCGAGCTTTTTCGAAGTTAAAATATCATGAGGCCTGATGCATAGAATTTGTGATTGCGTTGAATCCTATTCAACGCTGCATTGAATCCTATTCAACGCTGCGTTGAATAGGATGGGACTTCCACGAATCACAAGTGGGCTCGAATGGACACGCAATGACCGGGACTAGACGTGGTTCGTGAATGGATCCTATTCATTCCAGCGTTGAATAGGATTCATCGTTGAATGGAATTCAACGCAGCGTTGAATAGAACGTTGAATAGACATTTGAGAATTGTCGAGACATGAAAAGTGTGACACATGGGATTCCTTGCGGCATTCTGTCTGAGATTAGATGGAACTCGTAAATAGGATGCTCTTAATATTCAACGGTAGAGCCGTTAAATTTGTATTACCCGCTTGCAGTCTTGGAATGGCCCCCACATGCCTGTCCTGCACCCAGAAGCATGTTTCAGCGGTTTTTCAACGTTTTACCCCGTCTTGCAGGGTCCTCTGTCTGAGGATAATACTCTCTGGCCAAGTATCTGCTACAGAGAAATAGGTATGTTAGTCAGAGGTCTTCAAAAAGACCTTCCTCAAACACAATTTTACTCTTAATCTCACAATTAGTTTTACACTTACAAACACACACTTTCACAATTTCTTCAAGGATCTTCAAATTCTAGCATAGTGCAGTAGTCACCGTTGTATAGGTAGGCTGTTGGATCAACAGTAGTTTGTTCCTGAAATTTGTTGATGTTGACGACCAAAAAACTGGAGTGGCGGGTACCATCAGCTCTGGCAGCTTGCTGTTGAGCGATGGTGGAGCTGTGCCAACCATGATTTCTGTGTTGTGGATAGCGTCGGCTGTCACTTTCTGGAGGAGAAGCAACAACAGTCGTTGGTGGTGAAACGCTTGACTGGCCATTTTGATGAGGCGAAGCCATGGTGGAAGAATTTTCCCTCAGAAGCGATGAAGGCATACTGTTGGAGGGAATCAATGGAGTCAAGGTGACAGGCGCAGTAGGTGCTGGGACAGGTAGTGCAATTGTCTCCCTCTCAAGAGAATCATTTAGAGCTTCATGTTGGCAAGTCGAAGGTGATGGACTTTCTGGTTGCTGAGGTGATGTTGGTGGTGCCTTGTGTTGCGTCGGTGGAGCAGCTACAAGGGGTTGAGTCAAACAAAAACGGTTCGTGGCTTCAAGGACTCGAGTCTTACATCGTCAACAAAAAGTTCCAAGGTATCACTCAAATAATAATTGTCGTCAAGGATGGAGGTAGGATCATGGTCGTCAAGATTGTACTGGAGAACTGAATCTCCAAAGAGACGCAGCCATTCTGGTCCATTGAAGTCAGGAAAATCATCAACACTGGTTGTGGTGATTGTCACAAACCACTCGTCCATCACACAGTGAAACTGTGGAATGATTGCGCTGGAGTCTGGATTGAGCACGAGTACCACAAAGATAGCATGCTTTGGAGACACTCCCACATAGATCTGACGAATTGAATGTGGCACCCACCGAGGGAGCTTCTTTCCATCAGCAATGGTCTTGGCAAGGACATATGCAGGACAAGCCCAAACATGCAGATTGTTCAGTTTGTTCTGTTCCCAGCGTGTGCGCGTAAAAACATCAATATGTGCTATTCCGGCATGCTCGTTTGGAAGATGATTGTACAGGAACACGCCGTGTTGTACAGCCATTGGCCAGAGTTGAGTGTCAGCAACATCAAGCCAGTGAATGACAGCATGAAGCATCATAGTCCTTGAGATTGACATGATGGTCTGAATGCCAGACTTGCTGTAGCCATCATGATGATGTGCTCCCACTCCGGTGAATCGTATGATTGGATTAAAGGTGGAGAGTTGAGTGGTGAACTCCTTGGAGGTGAAGACAGAGCCATTGTCAGTCAAGTAAGACTGCACGATGACTCCATAGTCACCACGACACATGTGCTTGTAGTTCTTCTTTGCTTCCAAGGCTGCATGCATGGTCAAACGTTTTTTGGAACTGGATATTGATGAAGGTGGAGGCATGGTCATAGAAGATGGCGCTGTCACAGTACATATCCTTGTTTGCAGTTTTACCATGCAAGTCAAACAATCAACCTTTGGTTGAGCAGACAAAATGGGCACATGGTACTTGCTGACCAGGTTGTAGATGACCAACTCAAATGAAACCAGATTGGGCTCAAATGACACTGGATTTCTTGCCCAGAGATGGTATCATTGCTTCCCAAATTGGCATGAGACACTGGAATGTGGACGTTCAATCTTAGCACACGCAGTGTGCAATCGACGTTGTTTCTCACTACGAGCGGGCACACCAGTTCTCATGAGCAATTGGATTTTGCAAAAGCAGATGGGCCCAAGCCGATAATGCCAATGCAGTAGTTCCTTTTGTGGTTCTGACAAATTGAAGTTTTTGTTGGTCAAAGTGTTGACAACGCTGTTCAAAGCAGAAACACCCTTTGGAACCTCCTGATACAAGTAGTAGCAGGTGCTGGTTGGTATGTTGTTGATAAGACTGACGAAGGCATTGATGGGTCCTTTGCTTGGGTTAGATTTCTTCCCAGTGAGTGACATCTTGGTGGCAGTACTTTCAGTTCTTTCACCTGGATAGGTTTGCAATGACAGCACTGTACTTAGAAGATGCGCTCAACAGGACAGAACATAGTATGCTGGGAGCTTTAACTTGCGCAATTGACTGCTGGTGTCCAAAAAGGACCAGGCAACGTGCCTTCTTGTCCAAAATATTGCAGCCACGTGAAATTCCACTGCGTTTTGTGACATAACCAATCATATTCGGGAGAACGAAGCTATTTTTCGTAGTGTGTGAGACACTTAGTGAAGCTCCAGAATCCCACAAAACCTGAAAAGTTGACATGCAAGATGTAGTTTGATTCATGCTGGTATGATTGAGGATCTTGTTCAAGGCAGTATTTTGCAAGGGAGCCAGACAGATGGTTCTTGATAACAATTGGCATACGCTTGCGTTGATGAGGACAGTGACACTGAAAAGTAGGCAATGGAGCAAACAGATTTACGGCAAGCTGGGAGAATTGGCAATGGAATCTTTGCGAGCAATAGGATGCCCGAGTTTGTAACTCTCTCCTTCTCGACCGACTGTCTGAGGTTCATTTCCACAATTGGCAGGAGTGGGGTTCCTCTTTTTGTCAACACGATGTTGATGACCAACAGTGTTATGACGGATAGTAGCACGGGTAGCTTCCATGTCACACTGAACCTGTGTTGGCGCATTCCAGTAATGGTAGAGAGTTATAACCGAAAAGGGTCATGTTGGGGAGCGCATCATGTGCATTTTGAACAAAGACTATCACAAAAGTTGCAAGAGATGGAGGAGTGCATCTATTGTTGAAACGTCCCTATGTTGGAAGAATGTTGGAGTACTACTTAGACCTTCCTTGCATTGAGACTTTCCTGGAATCAGGCTGACGTAAACGAGCCAATCAGAGGGCTGTCTCCCGCATAGTCTCCCCGCTTACTGTCTCCCGCATAGGAAATTTGCACAAAACAGCATTTTGGAGTAATTTTAGAGAAGAAAAACATTTTGCCTGGTACTCGTCGGAGTAGCTAGTATTAGCAGAGAAGCTGCAAAAATTAGATATGAGATGAGACATGATTGAGGGATCGTAGTATCTCAGTTTCCTAAATGCCCTCCTGACTGTGTTTCTGGTTGATCCCTAGGTGGTGTACAGTATTCACTCAGGTTTTTATTGCAGAGCTTTGCACAACAGGGGTCAGGCAGCTAACATGGATTCTACAGTTTGGAGAGTATTAGCTATGGTCATACCTTGTCAACAATCTGCTATCTCCTATGGATGCTCTTTACAGAATGTGCAGTCCTCACCTTGACAACAAGGATCAATCACAGTCCACAATTCAGTGTTGTTGGTACTCCATGAGCAGGGGGTCCAGTTTGGGGATCAAGCGTGCTGTGTAGGGAGGGAAGGCGAGTGTACTGGAGTACTAGCTAGCTAGTAGAGTGTATAGTAGTTGTACTTTACAGTCACGTCACCGATAGCACCCGGAAGTTCAACCTGCTGATGTCGACCAGCTGCAACTGCCTGGCCTGCCAGCGCGTGCAGGTGACTTCCCATGTTTGCCCATGGATGTGGTTGCCTACCTCCCTTGCTTGAATGAATCCAGCAGTCTAGCTTTCGTGATGGGTGTGCATGCAAGGTTGGCCTCGGAAGGTCAGCTCTCGGTTTGCAAGCCTTTTGTTTCCAGACGTCATTGTAGTAGTCCTGTACTGGCGTAGTTTTAAAGAGAGCAACGGCGACTAGATCGTCGGAGTGGTCGGCTTCTCGTGTTCACCCGCCAACCTTGTCACTGACTTGCCGCAGCAGCTGGCCAATCTTTAGGCTGTTAGCCCCATGTGGCTTCCCGTAATCAACTGCCCGTTGTGATACCATCGATTCCAGCTGGGATGGGATCTGGGGGCGCAGCCACCCAGCACTCCCAAGTCCTCGCTGCACGAAGCGAACCAAACCCATCCGATAATTGCTCCCCCTCCACATATCATTACAGCAGCCAGCACCAAGAAACAGTTCCATCGATGTAGTTAGAAAGCATTTTAATGATAAAACTCTGATCCCTAAACGATTATTATTGTACCACCCGGTTTTTATATCGACGTTGTCGTGCATCGAAATTTTGGATTACCAACGGTCTCCACCTCCTCCTCCGCCGCCGTCTCCGCCGCCTCTTCCGCCTCCACGCTGACGAGGAACACCATCACCATTTCCAGTGACATTGGTAGCCGACCACTTTTGCTTCACATCATCGAACGCCTTGTCGTAGGAGACAGTTTCACCTTCGTTGAGACTCTTGAATCCGTCCTTGTTGATGGCGGAGAAATGAACGAACACATCCTCGGATCCATCATCAGGGGTAATGAAACCGAACCCCTTGTCACTGAAGAACTTAACCTTTCCTGCCATAGCCATGATGCTTGTCTGATTGTTTGATGTACGAGTACTTCAAAGGAATGCAATTGTGATAGTTGGATATATATGCGAATCCCTGAGTTGAATCCAATGCCTTCAGAGACAAACATAAAACTGGTGGTTGATGCAGAAGATACGATTTCAGATCTTTTACCGACCAGGTACAAACCGCGTTGTGGGTTGGGTGTCAAAAAAAGCTGGTTTGTCTAGTCGTCCCCCCGCCAACCGAATTATACTGGCACCGAAATGGTCATGATTCACAATGCGAACGAGTGATTCAAATCACTGAGTTGTTGTGCACCAAACATGCAGTTCCGCGTCGTCGTACCCTCTCATGTCAAGGCTGGTCAACTGATCCGGATACGATGCCCTGATGGCACGGAGGGAGATGTGAAAGTACCGAAAGGAATCAAAAGCGGCGATTCCTTCGTCTTTGAAATGCCTGATGCGGAGGTGACAAAACCCAGCGAAGCCAAGGGCTTTCTCGACAGAGAGATCGTCAATATACAGGATTTTATGATGGCGTTGGCAGTAGGGCTCTTGATTGGACTCAGTATCGTGGCGGGGTTCCTACTGGGTGTGCTGACTGTCACCGACCCGAGTATTCAGGGTAGCAAACCGATGCAATTGCACCACACAAAATCAGCGCCGCAACCCCAAATGCGGATGCCACAGAGCCGTGAACTATAGGGCGTGCGAGAAAGGAGTCTGGTGGAAGGATTTTTAGTATGTAAATTAGCAAGCGAGATGTACCTTGAGTACATTGTTTGAGTACATTGTATCTACTCTCAAGATCTCAATAGAACAAACGGGATCAGCTTTTGTACTTCGCCGTAGACGTGCGACAGGTATTGTGTGGCTCAAGCACCTTGTTGACACGATTGAAAAGAAGTTCTACCCAGAACCGTCGGGGCGTTCCTCGACTAGAAGCTTCGATAAACTATAATGACCGCCTTCGTGCGAGGGAACAAAACTAGCTTGCAAGCACAACACCTGCTAGGGACCAGAACCCCAACTCTGAATCGTTTTGTTGAGCAGTTTAGATTAGCCGTCTTAACTTAGGTCGCATGCTCTCTCTGGCCGTAGCATGCTGACGAGGTGGACGGCTGTTCGAAGCGGAAAACCAGCGAACGTACAGGCCAGAGATCCAGTGGAGATGTAGCAAAATTCCAGCCTGTGCCGGAGGCTCCACAAGCTTTTACACCGCAGCCACTCGATGCTCAACAACCAAGTGGTCTTCGTCCGCTAGCTTGCGCGATACGGAGCCGCTGGAAAAGGATTTGACCAGGACAGCGGAGAATCCAAGTTTTTGAAAGTAAGGTGTCCAAATATTGACGCAATCTCGAGCTTGCTCCAGCAAGACTTCATCGACTTCAACCCTAGCTCTCGAATTGGTCAACATGCGCACCCTTAGATTCGAGGTTTCGTTATAGTCTATGAGCGTTCGTTTGACAATAGTTTCTGCCTCTTCAATCATTCGCAAATGGTTTTGTGTTGCTTCGACGCCCAAGGCGAGCCGCGACCGCAGGCAAGGCGAAGCCGCGTAGTTCCAATTTGGCAATCCCAAGTGTTTGGCGGCACGACGAACATCCGCCTTTGTTATTTGTTCCAGAGGCGACAATACGCTAAAGTTTGCAGCAGCAATCAGGCCTAGTCGCGTGGGATCTTGTCTGTCGTCGGCGTTGGTTCCATTGTAGAGCAGTGCACCGCTATCTTGCTGAGAGGTGTGGTCGAGGACCAGTTGGAGGCAACTATACAGATGGGTCTTGCACGCAAGACAGGCTTGGCCCTCGTTTGCAATGTACATCTCATCTACCCCTTCTTGTGTTCGAACCTCGGTCACTTCAAAACCCAAATGAGAGCTCACTTGTCTCGCCAGCATAATTTGTTCTCGGGAGACAGCTGGGCTGATTCCGAGAACTGGTTGTACGGCGTCTCTTGACGACGAAGCTTGCTGTAACAGTGCTAGCACCAAAGATGAATCGACACCACCTGAAAACGCCACCAAGTGCTGAGATGATTGTTGCATCAGTCCTTGTGTGTGCTGAATTAGGTGTTCCACCAGATCTGTTGCGTCAGTATCGTGATGCTCCACGCCAACCCCTGCCTGTGTCACTTGAACATGAACATTTCGCCCACTCAAGGGACGAGCAACAAGGGATCTACAAGAAGAAACAAGCCTCTGCCGCATTATATCAGGATGATAGCCAGTCAACTGTGATGCAGAGCCGATAAGAACTTCGTACCATCATCGGTGTGATGTGTTCCAGTTCTTCTTCTTTGTCGGAGGCGACGTCTGTCCCTTTGACACGCGTCACGCACACGCTACGGTGCTTCTACTGTGCACGAGCACTGTACTGTACTGTACATGTACAGTCCGCCTCGAGCGCGTGATTGGCCGTTATGAGTTTCGACAACGCCGCCGTCAGGTTTTTTCATAAGAAGTATCGTTCCCGCCATGAGAAGGGCCGGCCGCCTCGACATAACTCATATTGAATCGACTGACTGACATATCTCCAGATATATTGTTTAGAAAACCTTAACCTGTGGATAACGGTTCATGAAAGACATACACCGTTGCTGTTGCCAGTGCTGTCGTACATTTGTACACATCGCTACGACTACGGTGCATCTCTCGTCAACAAGATGAATGAATGCAACCCGACGTTGACCTGAACCCCCACCCCATTACTTGTCGACCGATAAGCTCCTTGTCCCCCGGTGAAGCCGCTGAATCATGATCAAGGATATTATCGATCAGTTCCTGTTCCGCAACAGGCGGAAACAGACGCAGGTTGAGAGCAAGGTAGAGTCGGCACCTTTCAAAAATGTTGATCCCGTCGTTGATTTAGTTTCTTCAGAGGAAGACCGAGAGGTAAGTGTGAATCAGAAATCACAGCATGTGGCTATGAATGACCCGAACAAAATCAGGTGTTCCTCTATGTACCTTTGGATACGGTTGCCACATGAAAACTACTCTCACAACAAATTTATCCCGCAGGAGAAAGAAGCAAAAGAGGCTTGTAGACTGCGCCGCATCCACGACAACCGAAGTTCCGCCAAGCTTAGTAACGAAAAGAAAAGGCGCCGCAGAGACCGCCTCAGGCATCTTCCCAGTTTCATGACAGGGTCGTGGCGGATGAATGAACCGGAAGAATACCAGAGGGAGGCTGAAGCCAATGAAACGAGCATCGCAGCACGCGTTGCAAGGAAACTTAGTGGCGCCTCTACGACCAATGCGACAGTGCAGCGACCGAAACAAATACCAACAGCTGGCTCGATCGATCCAGATCGTGCGGTTGGTCTTGAACAAGGCCCCATACATGAAGGTGCGACAACCTCGAAGGAACCCGAGGTTCTCCAATCGGATGCAGCAGCGCGCGTCCAGCAAGACTCTTACTATTCGCCTAAACAAGTACCAACAGCTGCTGCCTCAAACGAACCAGATAGTGCGTTTGATCTTGAACAACGTCCCATACATGAAGATACGACCACCCCCAAGGAACCTGAAGTTCTCCCACCGACTGCAGCAGCACGTGTCCAGCAAGACTCTGACTATTCCCCTGAATCTGAAGAGGAGTCAAAACATCCGTCGGTGTCCTCAAAGGGCCGCAAACAGGGAATGCAGACGAGTTTCAAACAGGACGGTGAAGTCACTTTGAGCGAGTCTGAGTCCTTGACGATAGGACAAAGTAGCCCTCAATCCCCGTGTGCTACATTGAATCGAGAATCGGGCTTGGGCTTATCAGATGGAGCAGAAACGAAACGACGGAAGAAGAGGAGCAACAACATGCTAAAGCAGCTCGAAGATTTCGGACTTCCTGGTATATTATCCGTCTGTCACAAACCGAAAGTTTTCAGATCACAGTACAGGGCAAGCAAAGGAAGGAAGTTCACCAATCTTCTCACGGAGCAGCTCCGTCATGAAGTGCCTCTTTTCACCAATGAAATCCCAGTTATCGAAACGGCAGAAGAACGATTGAAGGGTCAGTACCCAAATCTGATCCTCGACCCTTTCAGGGTTGAAAAGGGGTACTTCAAGGCACATCTTGATGCTGATTTCGTGGACTCGTTTGCTGCATGCATGCCTGAGTGTGTGCGAATCAAGAGAAATGTGACGAGAAAGGGAATTGCGTTTATAAGCACAACGGTAGCTACCCTCAGTGACACTCACTATGACCAAGACACATCCTTTCTCCTTCTTCTGTCGGGTACCAAGGAAGTGTTCTACGCGCCACCCGCCATGGCGGATAGATTGAGACAAGACAACCCAGTTCTTTCTCACTCTTCAATATTTGAGTTCGTCAACCCATTTGTTGAAGCAACAGGAACACTGTGGGAGTTTGCGACTCTTAATGCAGGTGATGGGCTCCTCCTGCCGCAAGGTTGGATACATGCTGTCAAAAGTGAACCGGGAACTATTGCAATATCATTCCAGGTCGAGTCATCTGGAATTGATGCAACATCTCCGTTCGTCCGACGATCTCGTTCAACCGCGCCAGAAGATCTTCGTCACCTCAGCACGATTGTGATGGAAGAGGACCTAGATGAATATCTCGAGTTGGAGGCGCAAGAAGCTAGCAGCCCTCCTGTCGCCAGTAAGCCTGCTGCGTTGATCTCGTCGAAGAGACACAATAAAACTCGCCCGACGAACCAGGCGGATGCAATCCCTGACGAAGTGAAATCCACTGGACGGGTTGCTGCCTCGCGAAAAGCAAGTTTAAAGCGCCCGGCTGCTGCCTTGAAAACTACGGGACTGTCAAGTTCCAAGCGTCAGAATGCCCGTACGCCACCTGAAGATCGAAACCACGACCCGTTTGAATTTGAGTGGCCGCCAGCACCTTCACC
>JAVCKV010570802.1:0-10079 GCA_032274145.1 Herpochondria borealis | reverse complement strand
CTGTCGGTGCAGGGGATTAACAACAAAATGACAGAGATTCTGCTGCAACCTCTGGCCTTCTTTGATCACGAGTCACTAGCCGCTAGTCATTAGTCACTAGCTATTGCTGTCCCTAGTCCCTAAGGGAAGCATACATAAGACTAAATATAGGATGCTTCCTTTGTATGTTATCCTCGTATCTGTAGCTTCTGGAATGCTCACAAGACCGATTTTCGGACTGCTAAAACGCCTATTTACGGTTTAATCAAAAATATTTAGGAGAAGAATTGTAAGTAGTTTGTAGTCCTGTCAGGATCTCGTCCAATCAAACATCCAATCTTTATATCAATGCCATAATAAGTCTGGGAGTATCAGTAAAACTGAAGAAAGGCTGCAGCGCGAGGGAGATGCCGTAGTCTACTCCATCAGTAACTGCAAAACCTTACATTAACTCCAAGCAAGCCTTTGGGTGATGGTTCCAATGTTGCGCGTTTGCTAGTCTAGCGTAGATGCACAAGCAGCGAAGACTGGTTGGAGAGCGAGCTCTCGCTTGTCCGGGCCCATATACCATATGTCATCCGAGTCGTCAAAAACAACCTAGCTTAGTACGTAACATCCGGATGAGAATTAACGTGCGTCTGTCCCAAATTGAAGGAGTCATCGTAATTTTGGCGGGCAATGATACCGTAGGGTAATAGGGATCTCTCTCTCTCTAGGGTTCTATTGATTTCTTTCCGAATACCTGGAGGCCATGCTGTGCTGCTGCCTGTCACTGGCCTGCTCCTTGGAAAATCATCTCTCCAGCTCATCACCTTATCACATGAGCTTGGAAAACTCGCTGCTCGAGGAAGGCAGTTCCTTGGTATACTATCCTTCAAACAAGGACATGAAGTTGTGCATGTATAAAGTATCGTAGCGTGTTCCGGGATCTGTCACTGTACATACAGCCGCCGCGAAAAACTTGCTACTGTTGCAAGCTAATGACGACGGTCCGGCAAGAGGCGCCGACAGAGGATAAAGAGATCCATGAGCAGCTGTACGAACCATGATACGATAGAAAATAGTTTTGTTTACATTTCTTGAGTAATCTTCTCTTGTGCGTTTCAAGTCAAAGCGACACTATAATGTAGAGCGTGTGTAAGTAGTTATAGATATGTAAAATTCTGGTGATGAAATAGATTGTTCTCTTCAGCGACGCGCTCCTTATTCTTCCCGATCCGCAAACTCCTGCACCAAATCAGGCAGTGACGTCAATTTCAAATCATTGTAGTTAATGTACAATGGATTGTGTTCATCCGTGCACGGCAAATGACAGGAACTCTTTTCCAATTTGCGGTTGGCTCGCAGCAAGAGGATGCGTGTAAAGCCCACCCAATGTTCGTAGGATCGACGCTTGTCCCAGGCCGAGCACAAAATGTACATCTTCTCCAAGGCCGCACGGGCCTCCACGGCTGCCTGGTAATACTGCCCTTGACGGTAGAAAATCTGCGACAGCATCATATGTGGCTCGGCAATGTATGGGTTGAACGAAATGGCATCGTAAAAGAGGACAATCTGTTCAGCCTCTGTCAGAGATTTTTCGTGTTGAACGGCATTCCAGTAGGCATCACGGGCCTTGGTTTCATCCTCGATAGTAAGAAGCTCTGTGCAGTAGTTGAAAATAGGAGGCACCACATCTAGGGTATCCTTGATTCCGTTGCACACACTGGCGAACCAGTACAGGGCAACGGCAGGCTTACCATCTCCAGGATAGAGGACTGAGGCACCTTCATCAATCTGATGATGATCTCTCCATCCGTTGGTTTCCACCATTTGATCCAAATAATCAGCAATCGTCACCATGAGAATGTTGGCGGCGTCAATGGGAGACACGGCCCATTCTCCGACGGTGCGATGGTGCACTGTTTGATGTGCGACCGGAGGAGCCGCACGTGTAACGGTTCCATTCTGAAGCTTGGCGAAATCGCACAGTCCACCTCGGTTGACGGTCCCAAAGAGATAGGTCAAGGCTTCAGCTTCCTCACCCAGAATGCCTCTCAACTCTGCGCGATCCGACTGTTTGTTGGCATCAAAGAGGTAGAACTGAAACAAGTCACCCGAATAGGCAGTGTGAACCAACCCAGTACGGGTAATGACGGGGGGAAGACCCCACGCGGCGAGAATACCAAAGGTACCCTGCAAATGCTCGTAAAATGTGGATCGTGCATGCGCAAACATGACTGCCGCATCAATCTCCTTGAGCGTGGCCATCATTTCTTCTCCCTTCACGTCCAGAGCGTCCCAGTCTTTCTTGATGAGAGCATGGAGCTTTTCTGGCATTTTGGGAAAAGGGACAGTCGTCATTGGAGTAGTGGAGACGTCGTCCTTGATGTGGTGCGAGCAGCTCACAGATCGCTCCTCGTCGAGACCACAAATCACTGCAGATTTGGCTTGATAGGTTTCTGTCTCGCTCGTTTCATTGCCAGCCGGAGCAGCCGTGACAGCGACGGCGGCAAGAAGGGTCAATAGAGCACTTGCAAACTTCATGATTATTCGATGTGCTTTGTGTCCTTCGAAAGATAGCAGTTGCAACAAGCTGTGTGTTCAGCCAACCAACAAATGCCAAGGTCACACCAGCTGCGAGGTTCGCAAAAAAGGCGCCATAGCCGATCGTGGGTGGTCAATTGAGTCTGCAGTAGCATTTGTACCAAAAGCTACGGAGACGAAAAATGACTGGAGGTCGCTTGGAAGGCAACGTCCGGGTCCCAGAAGGGACGTGGTAGCGCAAAATACTACAGAGTATCTTTGGAGCATACAAAATTATACAATTCGGTATGTAAAACATACCCCCTGTGAGTTTTGTATCGTGGATACAGGCACCCCAAATCAGGACCTCGTTCACCCGGTTCGAATTTCCAAACATTGACATAGATACTGTAGCGGTGGCATCATACGACCTCGTCCGTCTAGCTCCTAGGCAGAAAGGTGCTTCTGTTAGTCTATCAAAGGTGGTGCACTCAACTGCGAGTCGGTCCTTGAATGTGAGCGAGCAGCTGGACCAACGATTGATACACGGGGACATTTAGTAGTAAGTAGCAAGCATTGCATGCACGGGTGCTGAACCTGTCTAGAGGAGATTACTTCCATTGAAACTCAGAGTAGACTGTTCTCTCTGAACCTTCATCCTGTTTCGCGTGAATTGCAGCTGATGGTCAAACTAATGCATTCACTGTCTGCCACGGAAATATTATTATTGAGTGATACGATACTGATAATCGACTAGCACAACGAAACTACTAGTAGTAGTCCTTCACGTCCTTGTAGCTAAAAGGCACGATGACCAGCAAGAAGTCCAAGATAGGATTAGGTACGATGAAAGCACAAACACGAAGGGAAGATATAAGTTAAAAGTTTCAATTGTAAGCCTTCCACAATGCACAAATTGCACATGCAGTAATGATCGAAATGGAGAAGGAGGATGAAGAAACTCCTGACGCAGCAGATTGAGAGGAAACGGGAGGTGCAACAGGGGTACCAATGGGTACACAATTGCACGGCTGAAAGACGAGTGGGGATAGCAAGGAACACTGATCAGACGAAAGAGCTCCTTGTGCTCCCTGCAGCTCCAATGCCCCGCAGCGAAAAGGTTGCAGAAGGAAGAAGGGTTTTGTTGCCCGAGAGAAACTACTCGTTGCTGTCTCTTGGTTGGTGAGATCGACCATCATATTGGGATGCCCGACTTCCAATTTATCGCCACAAATACTACAAGGACTTGGTGGAATTGACGGAGGATTGGGTGTTCCTGGGGCAACAGGTGTCTCAATTGGTACACAGTTGCATGATTCACCGATGAGACCTGGAAGGAGGTCGCAAGTGCTAGTAGTAACAGCTCCCGACGTCCCAGCATCCTGTAATTGTCCACAAGTAACAATGGGTTGTCCTGGGAAATCAAATAGGTTATTTGGCGACCCAACCTCCGTGTCCTTGCCACAAACACTGCAAGGTGGGCCGGGAGTTGGTGCAAACGTAGGATACGGCGTTACTGGGGCGACAGGAGGCGTTGCAGTGGGTACACAGTCGCATTCCACGCCAATGACATCTGGAAGGAAGGGGCACTGATCGAGCGGAATAAGTCCGGCAGCCACGGCATCCTCCAACTGACCACACGAAACAGGTGGCTGGCCTGGGAATCTATAAATGAGATTTGGCTGGTTCACCTTCATACCGTCGCCACAAGCACTGCACCCCCCGTCTTGTTCTGCCAATGTTCGGGATGGCATTGTTGCAGCAATGACGACTAGTAGCCAAGCACTGATGGTATACATTATAATCGTTTTGGAGATAGATGAGAACCAGAAACTCACAGTGTTCGAAGTGCGAGTTGGTTGTTCTCGATGGCGAAGCTGCTCGTTTGTGATTTGATGCGTTCTTGGGTAAAAAGCAAAATACCACGATCATGCCGCCATTTCCTGATAGTATGATCCATCTCTCGGCTGATACACCTACTGAGTTTCACCACTCGCGTAGGCTTCTACACGAATCAAAATAATGGCGACATTATCGACAATATATGTTTTGCGTCCCAAAAGTATCCCAGGTGCAGATGATGTGCTTCTTCATGTTTCCCAACTTACATATAGATAGAAGTGAGCCGCAACAGCTGTGCGTTCACCAACCAACAAACGCAAAGGACACCACATGGTGGGGTGGATCCAGCTGCGAGCCAAATAAAGCAGGTTGTCGTCGGTTGAGCCTGCTGCCTTAAGAAAATGTCTGCAGGTCGGCCTGGTATTGAAAAATAGAGGCACAGCCAAATCAGGACCTCGCCACGTTCAACATTGGTCAACCTGAGGTTGCATCAAACGACCTGGTCCTTCTGGCTAGGGGCAGACTATGGAGCTTCCACTGGTCACCCGACACCATCTTAGAGTTGATCCCCTGAATTTGAGCAAACAACTGTATCAAGGGAGGGAATTCGGGGATGTTTTGTCGTAAGCTAGTCTTTCCTAGACCTCCCTCTTCAGATTTGTAGGTGGAACCTTCTATTGCTCAGTGAATTTCAGCTGATGCTCAAATGGTGCATTCACTGGTAGGAGCTTACTGTGGTGTCTTTTTCGCACGTTCTTGCACTGCTCATTCAAGCAGGCCAAGGGTTCGGGTAGCAACATTGCATCATGTCACTATTCGATTGGTGTTGTCACCGTGAAGCCTCCATATGGTGTCGTATCATGCATTCTTGAACCTGTAGTCTAAGGATCCAAAATTAGATCAAAGAGAGCAGGTTAAGGGTTCGGATAGCGAGATTGTATCGATGACTTTGACGTCGTCAATATGGTAGTTCAGGGCAGGTTTAGAGTCGAACTCGTAGACGCAACTACGAGACAACCGTTCAAAGAACACACGAGTGATGGAAAGACCTATGCTGAAGTGGAACCTGATGCCGAATACTTCATTCGACTTGTGTCCAGCTATCCCGGCCTTGCAACAGCCAAATTTGAAGTTGACGGAGAAAGTCTGGGATATAGCAAAAGGTTGTCATTTGGTTCCGAATATATCGCAGGTGTTCGCAGTCGAGAAAATGGGGAGACCATCATGAAAGCGCTTCGCTTTCACAGTTCTTCTGTCCTGGACGGTGCTGCTGCTGCTGCTGCTGCTGATGCTGCTGATGCTGCTGATGATGATGATGATGATGATGATGATGATGATGATGATGATGATGATGATGATGATGATTACAACGCATGGACTGGCAGTGTTCGCGTTCGTCTCTTCGAGACTGTCTCTACTGGCACTATCTGGTGTTCAACAAAAGGAGAGACATCTGATTTTCCTGATCAGTGGTCGAGTAGTAGTACCAAGATAGGGTTCACAAAAGAAATGGGTTCAGACCTTGCCAAGAAGGGCGTCAAGTCAACCGTAGGAAAGACAATTGGAACAAGGATTAAGGGAGATGGCAAGATTCGTTCCAGCTATGAGGAGGTGTATGAGACTGGCGACAGCCTCGGTACCCTTGACCTTCACTATTGTACTGCGATGGGCCTGATCTACGCCAAGGTGCTCCCACAACCACCATTGTGGGTATGGCACCGCCAGTATTATCCGCGACGACCTGAGGAGAAAAGTCTTGACAAGAAACCCGTAACGGTGGCGACACCTAAGATCCACGTCGAAGAGAAACGAATAGAGGTGTTTGATCTTACCAACGAATAATCTTGAATGATTTGAACGTGTGAGTCAGAGCCAACAGATGATTGGCGGGCACGTTGCTATTACTACAACGCGCTCAACATACACAAAGCCGCACCGCATCAACCAACACGTTTCGACTCCGGTAGCACTCAACGAAAGATTGGTGGGTGCGTTGCTTTACATACCCAATTTCACGAAAGTGTAGCAACCATAAGAATCATAGATATACTAGGTCACGGTGATAGCGTTGAAGATGCCAGTTTGCGGCACGACCAAGATGCCAAGGACGACGTCGAAGCTATGATATTACAAATCGCTGGTCTGACCACTGTTTACGCCACGGGTGTGTGACATGCTACAACCACCACCCTAACCAACACCTTCGACTCGCATAAACACTCAACGGAGGACTAGTGGGTACTTGGTTCTACACTCTACACTTCATGCTCTACAATGATTTGCATATTTCAAGCGGGGCACCGTCCCAAACAACGACACACTTTCGGGGACTATGCGTATTACGGTACCAGCCTGACTATGTACCACTGCCTAAAACCATGCATGTGAACATTACTTTATGCTCGACCCTTCTGAAGCTGTCTCCATCGAAACAGGGACTTCACGGATATAAGTTCGGAACGTCGTTAGGACGTTCGTTAATCATGTCGCTGTATCTGTGGTAGTCGCACTCATGGATGCACACTTGGTCGGGCATTTGATCGAAGTCTTTCGGAACCACAGTGTCAGCAGAATTGAAAATGCTGCGTAAATACTCCGACCACTATAGCTTTGATGCAGTCTAGCTCCAGAATGGATAGGCCTTGAAAAGACTGTCAATGCGGATGAAGTAATATCGATAATGGGTCGCTAGCGCATGCGCTGCGCGCGTGCTATTATCGATGGCAAAAGATTCAAAAAATGGCGCGCGCCCGCCAAAACATCTTCCGCACGGTTTCTGTCACTCCGCTGTTCTTCTTCTTGGCAGTCTCTCTGATCATTCGTTCTCTGGTCCAGATCAATCGCTCTCATTGACTTCATCAACATGGTGGTCCAAGGCAACTTCAAAGTCGAACTCATCGAGGCAACCACGAAACAACCGTTCAAAGAACACACGAGTAAAGGGAAGACGTATGCTGAAGTTGAACCTGACGCCGAGTATTTCATTCGAATCACAACAAGCTATCCGAGCACTGTGAAGGCCTACTTTGAAGTCGATGGAGAAAGTCTGGGGTATTGCAAAAGAATACCATATGGTTCAGAGAAGATCGCGGGTCTTTGGACTCGAGAAAAGGGGAAGGAAACTACGACAGCCCTTCGCTTTCAGAAAGCTTCCGTCCTGGACCGTTCTGCAAGTGGCCAACCATGGACTGGGAGTGTTCGTGTTCGCATCTTCGAGGCTGTCAAAACAGGCAAAGTGAAGGATAAAAATGTTGATCGTCTTAATAAGTGGTCGGGGCGTAGCAAGATAGGAATGAAAATTGGTCAACAGGCAAAGAAGGGTGTCAAGTCAACCGTTGGGAAGACAATTGGAAACATCAAGGAAGTCGTGGCAAAACATAAAGAGTACAAGAAAGGTCGCAGTCTCGGTACCATTGACCTGCACTATTGTACTGCGCTGGGCCTCATCTACGCCGACGTGCTCCCAAAGCCACCAAGATGGGACTTGCACCGTATGAACTTTCCGCGCAAACCAGAGGAGAAGAGTCGCGACAAGGAAATTCGCGCAACTTACCTTTCGGGTAAACCAGAGGAGAAGAGTCGCGACAAAGAAATTCGTTCCACAGCCTTGCCCCAAGAGGTGTTGAGCGCTGAGGTTCATGTCGAAGAGCAACGTTTCGAGGTTTTTGATCTCACGTGATGTCGTTTGAACTAGTTGACACTGGGAAGCACACATCAGTCGACGATGTGACTTACAGAATAGGAGAAAACCAGCAATGGACCACTGGATACTTTGAACGCTAAGAAACAATGCTTCCGAAAGAGCTTTTCCTGTATGAATATTTTATAAATTGAAAATCTACCTCTATTGATAGGATCGATTCCGTGGTGACAAACTGCTGGAAGGTTCAGTGACTCCCCGCACGGAGCGTGTCACTCTTGCTTGAGAACTCGTGTGGACAAGGATGATCAAAAGCGTTTCGTCGACGTGGCTACATGGGTCGCGCCCTTTTTTAGGGCTTGTTTGCGTTCCACAATGCTCGTAATGATCCCAATCATGGCAAACGTTAGAAATGTGATTCGAACACCCACAAGGTCGTACGGAGTCAAGGACTTGACCTCGGGTTGAATGTATGGACACGTTGATCTAGGAGTGGCCTCTTGCTTCTTCTGGGCGTAGACGCCTTTGTTTTTTAGAGTCAGAAACAACGACAAAATTTCTTTGGATCTGACCGAGGACACTGGAAAGCCGTTCGAAACATAAGAAATTGGTTGGCCGGATATTGTCTTGTTGCAGTGCACACCGTTTGCTTGCATAACTTCTAAATCGTCTCGATTGATAATGGCGGCGTGGCAGTATCGAGCATCTGTCTGCGCTTTGGCTGGATCCATAAAATCAATGGATCGTGTAAGAGCTCCACAGTTTGGACAATTGAATCCAGGTTCACCATCACCGCCCAGTTCTATCGGGTCCTTGACAAAGCGATTGGCAATGTTATAACTGCGCATGATAGTATCAACGCTCTTGCGTTCACCGCCTGTATAGAACGAAAATGTGTGAGATTTTCGCACTTTTGTCGCAAAACACATCCTGCTGCCAGAACAACCTTTGCCGCTACTTACAAAACGTATGCCCCGCTCGAATAGCGTCATCGAGCGATTCGACCCGGAAACGTAGAGCATCCGCTGTCAAGTGAGCTGCCATTTGCGCTGTATAGAGTGACATCCCAATCATACCAATGAAACAAAATGCCAGCACCGTCCATGATCCACCGTAGGTTTGAACGGGTTGACCGTAAAATCGTCGAAGGTAGGATAGGAGACTTCGGTACAAGGCACGTGCAATATTCTTCCACCAGGGGTATTTCACTTCGACTTCTGTGGGAGGCAAGCCGTTGTCGTCATCGATGATCTTTTTCTCCTTCAAGGGGAAGTCGCTTCCCTTAATACCCAACTCTTGAAACATGATGACGCCTGCGAGAAATGGAAGGAAGCCAAACATGATCAGCAACCATGTTGCTCCTGAAAAGGGTCTGAAAATAGTCAGAAACTTGTCTTTGAAAACTTCAATGCCACTCGGCTCTTCCTCTATCATGGTGATCAAGTACAATGGTGTACTATCCAAGACAAACCACTCCGCCGACACTGCACGTTCATCCGTTACGGTATATTTTGCGACACAAAAGTCCAAGTACCCCAAGGCTGTCGCGTAGACGCAATAATCAAATTTTGATGTGGAAAAGTACTCCACCGACTTGTTCCAGAGTTCCGTCGGTGGAGGTGTCAGCGTCACCTTGAAACCTCCCCTCAAGGCGGCTTCTCGAACAAATTCGACTGCGGGACCGTACCATGCCGATTGAGGTCCTTCAAACTGCTGATTGTGTGTAGAGTAGGCTCCTGTCCACCCTCCAGAGTTTCGATTGAATCCGACACGAAAAGTTTTACCCCGCAGGGCGTTGAGACGAGTCGCATTCGTAAAGGCATCAAGTTCGCCACATGTAGCGTACGAATACCAGAGGTCTGAGTACGGAGCATAATCCTTCGAGAAGGTCTGCACTAAATCACACTCGACAGGATCAACATAGCACCACGAACGAGAACACCAATTATTGGCACACGTTGGTCCACCAGTCTCGGTGGAAAGCACGTTCGGGTCGACGCTGCAGTTGAATTCGGCTGATTGACACCTGGAGGTATTCAAATCGTGAGGGAAACATCCCACACCGTAGTTAGTAATGTTTGGAATCCCCTCCAGAAGGTTATTCATGTCACGA